>JAWZYV010018801.1:7500-25782 GCA_038373885.1 Cheiracanthium punctorium | reverse complement strand
ACGGGGCAGATAATGAAATGTAGTATGAATGTTATTGAAAAGAAGGAAATATTATTCAAAGAAAACCTTCGAAAGCTCAAGAGGATGGCTAATATACAATTTAAACACAGTTTTAAAACTGGCAAATGTCTCTGGAAGAAAACCTTCCAAAGATATTTCCTCGCCCACCCCCAATTCTCCCACCCTCTTGAACGGCCTGCAGCGGGAATCGAACTGTCGGTTTCGAAGCGCACAAACATTAAACTTTAGTATACAATTTGAACAGCTTGCCATATTAAATGTTATTCGAAGAAAACCTTCCAAAACGCAACTCACTCACCGAATCAAAACATTATCACGTAATGATTTCTGAATTATCACACAATGCATTCTTAGATGGCATACAATAAAATTTAATATACAATATAAACACAGTTTTAAAATGGCAAATGTCTCTGGAAGAAAACCTTCAGAAACTCATGGCACGAACAAATACAAATTATTCTCGCATACGGGGCAGATAATGAAATGTAGTATGAATGTTATTGAAAAGAAGGAAATATTATTCAAAGAAAACCTTCGAAAGCTCAAGAGGATGGCTAATATACAATTTAAACACAGTTTTAAAATGGCAAATGTCTCTGGAAGAAAACCTTCCAAAGATATTTCCTCGCCCACCCCCAATTCTCCCACCCTCTTGAACGGCCTGCAGCGGCAATCGAACTGTCGGTTTCGAAGCGCACAAACATTAAACTTTAGTATACAATTTGAACAGCTTGCCATATTAAATGTTATTCGAAGAAAACCTTCCAAAACGCAACTCACTCACCGAATCAAAACATTATCACGTAATGATTTCTGAATTATCACACAATGCATTCTTAGATGGCATACATTAAAATTTAATATACAATATAAACACAGTTTTAAAATGGCAAATGTCTCTGGAAGAAAACCTTCCAAAACTCATGGCACGAACAAATACAAATTATTCTCGCATACGGGGCAGATAATGAAATGTAGTATGAATGTTATTGAAAAGAAGGAAATATTATTCAAAGAAAACCTTCGAAAGCTCAAGAGGATGGCTAATATACAATTTAAACACATTTTTAAAACAGCAAATATCTTTGGAAGGAAACCTTCCAAAGATATTTCCTCGCCCACCCCCAATTCTCCCACCCTCTTAAACGGCCTGCAGCGGCAATCGAACTGTCGGTTTCGAAGCGCACAAACATTAAACTTTAGTATACAATTTGAACAGCTTGCCATATTAAATGTTATTCGAAGAAAACCTTCCAAAACGCAACTCACTCACCGAAACAAAACATTATCACGTAATGATTTCTGAATTATCACACAATGCATTCTTAGATGGCATACATTAAAATTTAATATACAATATAAACACAGTTTTAAAATGGCAAATGTCTCTGGAAGAAAACCTTCCAAAAACTCATGGCACGAACAAATACAAATTATTCTCGCATACGGGGCAGATAATGAAATGTAGTATGAATGTTATTGAAAAGAAGGAAATATTATTCAAAGAAAACCTTCGAAAGCTCAAGAGGATGGCTAATATACAATTTAAACACAGTTTTAAAACAGCAAATGTCTCTGGAAGAAAACCTTCCAAAGATATTTCCTCGCCCACCCCCAATTCTCCCACCCTCTTGAACGGCCTGCAGCGGCAATCGAACTGTCGGTTTCGAAGCGCACAAACATTAAACTTTAGTATACAATTTGAACAGCTTGCCATATTAAATGTTATTCGAAGAAAACCTTCCAAAACACAACTCACTCACCGAATCAAAACATTATCACGTAATGATTTCTGAATTATCACACAATGCATTCTTAGATGGCATACATTAAAATTTAATATACAATATAAACACAGTTTTAAAATGGCAAATGTCTCCGGAAGAAAACCTTCCAAAACTCATGGCACGAACAAATACAAATTATTCTCGCATACGGGGCAGATAATGAAATGTAGTATGAATGTTATTGAAAAGAAGGAAATATTATTCAAAGAAAACCTTCGAAAGCTCAAGAGGATGGCTAATATACAATTTAAACACAGTTTTAAAATGGCAAATGTCTCTGGAAGAAAACCTTCCAAAGATATTTCCTCGCCCACCCCCAATTCTCCCACCCTCTTGAACGGCCTGCAGCGGCAATCGAACTGTCGGTTTCGAAGCGCACAAACATTAAACTTTAGTATACAATTTGAACAGCTTGCCATATTAAATGTTATTCGAAGAAAACCTTCCAAAACACAACTCACTCACCGAAACAAAACATTATCACGTAATGATTTCTGAATTATCACACAATGCATTCTTAGATGGCATACATTAAAATTTAATATACAATATAAACACAGTTTTAAAATGGCAAATGTCTCCGGAAGAAAACCTTCCAAAACTCATGGCACGAACAAATACAAATTATTCTCGCATACGGGGCAGATAATGAAATGTAGTATGAATGTTATTGAAAAGAAGGAAATATTATTCAAAGAAAACCTTCGAAAGCTCAAGAGGATGGCTAATATACAATTTAAACACAGTTTTAAAATGGCAAATGTCTCTGGAAGAAAACCTTCCAAAGATATTTCCTCGCCCACCCCCAATTCTCCCACCCTCTTGAACGGCCTGCAGCGGCAATCGAACTGTCGGTTTCGAAGCGCACAAACATTAAACTTTAGTATACAATTTGAACAGCTTGCCATATTAAATGTTATTCGAAGAAAACCTTCCAAAACGCAACTCACTCACCGAAACAAAACATTATCACGTAATGATTTCTGAATTATCACACAATGCATTCTTAGATGGCATACATTAAAATTTAATATACAATATAAACACAGTTTTAAAATGGCAAATGTCTCTGGAAGAAAACCTTCCAAAACTCATGGCACGAACAAATACAACTTATTCTCGCATACGGGGCAGATAATGAAATGTAGTATGAATGTTATTGAAAAGAAGGAAATATTATTCAAAGAAAACCTTCGAAAGCTCAAGAGGATGGCTAATATACAATTTAAACACAGTTTTAAAATGGCAAATGTCTCTGGAAGAAAACCTTCCAAAGATATTTCCTCGCCCACCCCCAATTCTCCCACCCTCTTGAACGGCCTGCAGCGGCAATCGAACTGTCGGTTTCGAAGCGCACAAACATTAAACTTTAGTATACAATTTGAACAGCTTGCCATATTAAATGTTATTCGAAGAAAACCTTCCAAAACACAACTCACTCACCGAATCAAAACATTATCACGTAATGATCTCTGAATTATCACACAATGCATTCTTAGATGGCATACATTAAAATTTAATATACAATATAAACACAGTTTTAAAATGGCAAATGTCTCTGGAAGAAAACCTTCCAAAACTCATGGCACGAACAAATACAACTTATTCGCATACGGGCAGATAATGAAATGTAGTATGAATGTTATTGAAAGAAGGAAATATTATTCAAAGAAAACCTTCGAAAGCTCAAGAGGATTGCTAATATACAATTTAAACACAGTTTTAAAATGGCAAATGTCTCTGGAAGAAAACCTTCCAAAGATATTTCCTCGCCCAACCCCAATTCTCCCACCCTCTGAACGCCTGCAGCGGCAATCGAACTGTCGGTTCGAAGCGCACAATCATTAAACTTCAGTATACAATTTGAACAGCTTGCATATTAAATGTTATTCGAAGAAAACCTTCCAAAACACAACTCACTCACCGAATCAAAACATTATCACGTAATGAACTCTGAATTATCACACAATGCATTCTTAGATGGCATACATTAAAATTTAATATACAATATAAACACAGTTTTAAAATGGCAATGTCTCTGGAAGAAACACCTTCCAAAACTCATGGCACGAACAAATACAAATTATTCGAAAGAGGGAAATATTATTCACAGATGACCTTGCGTAAGGGGGGGGCTCCCATACAAAGGCATGTGCCCCCCTGGATCCCCTGCTGCTGCCTACTTTGATTATTAGAATAATTCGTTAAAACACAAAAGACTAAAATTTACCCTTGCCATGGGTATACTAAACCAAAGGGAAAACAATCATCAGAAACTCGACAACGTTCATACGTGTCGATCACTCATCCCCTCAGAAATGCGAAATTCATTCATCTCGACAATTTAAATTCACGGAACCATTGACAGTCAGCAGAGTGAGCTTCGCTGTCTTGCAAACTCCGAGAAATAAAATAACGCGAACATACGAGTATAGTTACCTTCCTTTCGTCTCGCACCATCCCCAAGCGCAGAAAAAACACCGGCGCACTAATGTCAGGCAATTCTAAAAGCAAGCGTTCACATGCCACTCGTCAAAACCACCGTCCTCCGGAGGGAAAAAAAAAAACAAGTCGGAAGTGGGGGATGTTCGCAGTGGCATGGCGTAAGGGGGGGGCTCCCATACCCAGGCATGTGCCCCCCCCTGGATCCCCTGCTGCTGCCTAATTTGATTATTAGAATAATTCGTTAAAACACAAAAGATTAAAATTTACCCTTGCCATGGGTATACTAAACCAAAGGGAAAACAATCATCAGAAACTCGACAACGTTCATACGTGTCGATCACTCATCCCCTCAGAAATGCGAAATTCATTCATCTCGACAATTTAAATTCACGGAACCATTGACAGTCAGCAGAGTGAGCTTCGCTGCCTTGCAAACTCCGAGAAATAAAATAACGCGAACATACGAGTATAGTTACCTTCCTTTCGTCTCGCACAATCCCCAAGCGCAGAAAAAACACCGGCGCACTAATGTCAGGCAATTCTAAAAGCAAGCGTTCACATGCCACTCGTCAAAACCACCGTCCTCCGGAGGGGAAAAAAAACAAGTCGGAAGTGGGGGATGTTCGCAGAGGCATGGCATAAGGGGGGGGGGCTCCAATACCCAGGCATGTGCCCCCCCCTGGATCCCCTGCTGCTGCCTACTTTGATTATTAGAATAATTCGTTAAAACACAAAAGATTAAAATTTACCCTTGCCATGGGTATACTAAACCAAAGGGAAAACAATCATCAGAAACTCGACAACGTTCATACGTGTCGATCACTCATCCCCTCAGAAATGCGAAATTCATTCATCTCGACAATTTAAATTCACGGAACCATTGACAGTCAGCAGAGTGAGCTTCGCTGTCTTGCAAACTCCGAGAAATAAAATAACGCGAACATACGAGTATAGTTACCTTCCTTTCGTCTCGCACCATCCCCAAGCGCAGAAAAAACACCGGCGCACTAATGTCAGGCAATTCTAAAAGCAAGCGTTCACATGCCACTCGTCAAAACCACCGTCCTCCGGAGGGAAAAAAAAAAACAAGTCGGAAGTGGGGGATGTTCGCAGTGGCATGGCGTAAGGGGGGGGGCTCCCATACCCAGGCATGTGCCCCCCCCTGGATCCCCTGCTGCTGCCTAATTTGATTATTAGAATAATTCGTTAAAACACAAAAGATTAAAATTTACCCTTGCCATGGGTATACTAAACCAAAGGGAAAACAATCATCAGAAACTCGACAACGTTCATACGTGTCGATCACTCATCCCCTCAGAAATGCGAAATTCATTCATCTCGACAATTTAAATTCACGGAACCATTGACAGTCAGCAGAGTGAGCTTCGCTGCCTTGCAAACTCCGAGAAATAAAATAACGCGAACATACGAGTATAGTTACCTTCCTTTCGTCTCGCACAATCCCCAAGCGCAGAAAAAACACCGGCGCACTAATGTCAGGCAATTCTAAAAGCAAGCGTTCACATGCCACTCGTCAAAACCACCGTCCTCCGGAGGGGAAAAAAAACAAGTCGGAAGTGGGGGATGTTCGCAGAGGCATGGCATAAGGGGGGGGGGGCTCCAATACCCAGGCATGTGCCCCCCCCTGGATCCCCTGCTGCTGCCTACTTTGATTATTAGAATAATTCGTTAAAACACAAAAGATTAAAATTTACCCTTGCCATGGGTATACTAAACCAAAGGGAAAACAATCATCAGAAACTCGACAACGTTCATACGTGTCGATCACTCATCCCCTCAGAAATGCGAAATTCATTCATCTCGACAATTTAAATTCACGGAACCATTGACAGTCAGCAGAGTGAGCTTCGCTGCCTTGCAAACTCCGAGAAATAAAATAACGCGAACATACGAGTATAGTTACTTTCCTTTCGTCTCGCACCATCCCCAAGCGCAGAAAAAACACCGGCGCACTAATGTCAGGCAATTCTAAAAGCATGCGTTCACATGCCACTCGTCAAAACCACCGTCCTCCGGAGGGAAAAAAAATCAAGTCTTAAGTGGGGGATGTTCGCAGAGGCATGGCGTAAGGGGGGGCTCCCATCCCCAAGTGTATGCCCCCCCCTGGATCCCGTGATTATTACTTTGATTATTAGAATAATTCTTTAAAACACAAAAGATTAAAATTTACCCTTGCCATGGGTATACTAAACCAAAACCTATTAATACAGGGAAAACAATCATCAGAAACTCGACAACGTTCATACATATCAATCACTCATCTCCTCGGAAATGTGAAATTCATTCATTTTGACAATTTAAATTAATGGCACCATTCACAGTCAGTAGATTGAGCATCGATGCCTTGCAAACTCCGAGAAATAAAATAAAATAACTCGAGCATCCCAGTAGTTACCTTCGTTTCGTCTCCCACCATCCCCAAGCGCAGAAAAAACACTCGCACATTCTTTTTTCATTTACTTTTTATTAAATTGGCTTAAGGAAAAAAATTAACTAAAATTCATTAAAAGCAGTGCTAACCAGTCTGCGATAAAATTTTCTTAGTCTCCATTTCAAAGAGTACACTTCGAATATGAACGATTTTCTGTTGATTCACGCTTGTACAGTCGGTAGAGCATGCGGCTCGAGAACTGGCAGTCTTGCGTTCGAATCTGCCTTCTGCCGAGTGAGGCAGGGGGGGGGGGGGGTTGGGGGGGGGGGCGGGGGGGGGGGGGGTACGGCTAAGGACAAAAAATACACCCACACATCACTCATCAAAATTTAAATTCCAGTGGAAAAAAAAAAAAAAAAAAAAAAAAAAAAACTCAACAATGTTCATGCGTTCTTCCAAAAATGAATAACATTTAATATGATAAAACTGTTTACATTGCACATTAAATTTTAATGTACATTAAATTTTAATGGGGGTACGGCTAAGGACAAAAAATACATCCACACATCACTCATCAAAATCTAAATTAAAAAAAAAAAAAAAAAACAATGTTCATGCGTTCTGCTAAAAATGAATAACATTTAATATGGTAAAACTGTTTACATCGTACATTAAATTTTAATGTTTGTCTGCCATTCAAGAATTAATTAAGTGATGATACTTTGATCCCGTGTGTGCCTTTTGTTTTGGATTAAATCTCTTCTGGAAACGCGTGGAAACTTTTTGCTTTTAAACGATTTTGCATCAGCTCTGGAATTTTTAGACTGCCGCATTGAGCCTCGAACCCACGACTCAATGCATGCCTCAAACCCAGGCCGCATTGAGCCATTAACCCACGAATGTGGCCGTCGTGTGTTCGATTCCCAGCTGTGGAATTTTTTGCATAGATGGTAAAAAATAAAATCAGCCTAAACACTCGATATTGCCTAATAACTTGAAAGGTTGAGGACGGCTAAGGACAAAAAATACATCCACACATCACTCATGAAAATTTAAATTCCAGTGGAAAAAAAAAAAAAAAAACTCAACAATGTTCATGCGTTCTTCTAAAAATGAATAACATTTAATATGGTAAAACTGTTTACATTGTACATTAAATTTTAATGTTTGTCTGCCATTCAAGAATTAATTAAGTGATGATACTTTGATCCCGTGTGTGCCTTTTCTTTTGGATTAAATCTCTTCTGGAAACTTTTTGCTTTTAAACGATTTTGCATCAGCTCTGGAATTTTTAGACTGCCGCATTGAGCCTCGAACCCACGACTCAATGCATGCATCGAACCCAGGCCGCAATGAGCCACTAACCCACGAATGTGGCAGTCGTGTGTTCGATTCCCAGCTGTGGAATTTTTCGCATAGATGGTAAAAAATAAAATCAGCCTAAACACTCGATATTGCCTAATAACTTGAAAGGTTGAGGACGGCTAAGGACAAAAAATACATCCACACATCACTCATCAAAATTTAAATTCCAGTGGGAAAAAAAAAAAAAAAAAAAAAAAAAAAAAAAAAAACAATGTTCATGCGTTCTTCTAAAAATGAATAACATTTAATATGGTAAAACTGTTTACATTGTACATTAAATTTTAATGGGGGTACGGCTAAGGACAAAAATTACATCCACACATCACTCATCAAAATCTAAATTCCAGTGGAAAAAAAAAAAAAAAAAAAAAAACTCAACAATGTTCATGCGTTCTTCTAAAAATGAATAACATTTAATATGGTAAAACTGTTTACATTGTACATTAAATTTTAATGTTTGTCTGCCATTCAAGAATTAATTAAGTGATGATACTTTGATCCCATGTGTGCCTTTTGTTTTGGATTAAATCTTTTCTGGAAACGCGTGGAAACTTTTTGCTTTTAAACGATTTTGCATCAGCTCTGGAATTTTTAGACTGCCGCATTGAGCCTCGAACCCACGACTCAATGCATGCCTCGAACCCAGGCCGCATTGAGCCACTAACCCACGAATGTGGCAGTCGTGTGTTCGATTCCCAGTTGTGGAATTTTTCGCATAGATGGTAAAAAATAAAATCAGCCTAAACACTCGATATTGCCTAATAACTTGAAAGGTTGATAGAAACACTTTCTAAAATATGTATAAATTCCGCAGCGTAACGGAGTTGTCACGAATTAATTGTTTCATCTGTTCCATCTGTGGTTTGCAGAGGAAGATGATAAATGTCAACGGTTCTAATGCGAGAAATTTCATCTGGGAATCGTCCCAGAGTAGCTCAGTCGTAAAGCACCCGCACGTTATGCGGCATACATGGGTTCGATTCCTAGCTCTGGAATTTTTGGACTGCCGCATTGAGTCTCGAACACACGACTCAATGCATGCCTCGAACCCACGCCGCATTGAGCCTCTAACCCAGGAATGCTTCAGTCGTGGGTTCGATTCCCAGCTCGAATTTTTCGCATAGTTGGTAAAAAATAAAATCAGCCTAAACACTCCAAATTGCCTAATAAATTTGCACGTTTTATGATTACATTAGCATAGTTAGAGTGTCGGCTATCAAAACCAGTTATAAATTGATTCATTAGGGTTTTTTGGGGGGTGTGTCATAACCCTCATGATGAATTTTTTGGCATACAAAATGTATATTCTTTGTTACATTATCAAACACACGTGTACATATATATGAGTTGTAGTAGCCGTAACCCTCCCTATGAAAAATTTCTGGCTACGCCCATGATTACAATAGCTTAGTTACAATATCAGCTATCAAAATAAGTTACAAATTCAGTTATAAAAAATTTAAAAAATACATGTAATGGAACATAAATTTAAATTTTAAAATAGCTTTTTACCTTATATGATTACACTAGCTGCGTGACCGCCCATTCTTCGAACAGTAAGAAACGGAAATTTTCCTCACATGTGTAATTCGAATTAATTCCAGGGATGTGGAATCTAGAAAAGAAAAAATATTTTAATCTTGACTTAAAGTTTGCATCATATGTACTAACATGAGATCATTGCAATATAATGACACAAAAAATATTATGTCAGCGGCATTCGCTATCCAAAAAGTGAAAAGTTTCACCGTTTCAGTGAACTTCTCACTTTGAAAAATGTCTCATTTCCACTTAATGCTGTTTTTTAGGGTCACGTTTCAGTAATAAATACTTCAGACACTACATAAAACAGACACTTTTAAAAAAATTTTAAATTACATCACCCTCTCTTGCAGCCCTTTACAAAAAGAAAAGAGATAAGACTGCGCTATTAATGAATGTCATTTTATCTCTCATCACCCTTTATTGAAAAAATGCGACATAATTTTACATGCATTTAAATACTATTAGTTCACAACAGCTTTAATCTATTGTTACAATATTTTGTAAGCTATAGAATATGCATCACATGTATTTTCCCTAAATAGGTTACATTCATTAAAATTCCAACATAGGGTTACCAGGCAAAATACGCAAAAGATGAGCGATAAAATGACAAAGTCAATTAATATCGTTTTAATATGGCAATAATGAAACTAAAAAATTTGTGGGGTTCAGGGGGATCTACCCCTGACGAGGCTCGAACTGCCAAGTTTTTTTTTTTATAGAGGCTTTAAAATTGTTTTTCTAGATTATGCAGTTTAATTTCTCTTTTCACAAATAAATCAAGTATCTATAAGCGGAAATCAAGCGAAGCAAAGAAATTGTCTGTGTAGACATAAGAATATCTATGTACAGAAAACGAAATCTTTGGAATGGGAAAGTTTTTTCACAATTTCAGAAGAGCGCTGGTTGTAATTGGTTCACAACCGACTTCTAGTCGTATAATAACAGCAGTATTTGGCACATTTTGGCTTCAAGTATAAGGCAATAAACAACAGATGTTCTGTTGGGGTCTGACCCGCAGTAATCTCCTGCATCCGGAAACTAGCACGTTACGGCGCGGAAGGCGATAACTGTCAACCGCGCAGGAAAATACTTTGGCACCTGGCTCGCGCTGAAGGAAGAGGATTACGCTTGCACTCGCAGTTGGTGTGCATGTAGGATGGCTTAGCTCCAGCGACCGACCAAATGTGGCATGCTTAATTCTTTATCGTTTCAGTGTGTAACATAAATTCGTAGAAGTTTTAAAATAAATATGGTTTAAGTGTTGATATGTGTAATGTTTAATTATTTAATAATTTTGTATTAGCAACCTTCTAAAGACTCACTTTTCGTATTGCATTTAATTGAGCCGTAATGTAACGGCCATCCTTTCTCAGCTGACAGTTCTCTCTCCTACGCTGATATTTTGTTCTCTTCTAGAAAATTCAGCGATCTCTTGGCGGAGACCGTGGCTTAGCTTGGTGACATCATCGCGGCACGGAGCAGCCTGAATGTAGCTTCACGAGATTCCTGAAAAGAAGAAAGGAGGGTAAATAAAGGCTGTAAAATAACTGAAATAAAATAATACTGTGTAATCTAGGAAAACTATTTCAGACGATTTGGGATTGCAATTGTCCCTTCAAAGCCTGATGACAGTGACTTATGTCACTCAAACGACACACTTTATTACTCTCGGAAATAAAATGGATCGGAAAGTACCGAAAAATCTCTCTAAAATTAGGGAACGAGTAGATTTTTATTCTTTAAATGTAGTGCAGATTTCTTTCTACATATTTATGAAAAAGTACAAGAAGATCGTAAAAGCAGTGTAGATGATATTTTGCTTTTTAATCTTCTAAAGGGTTTTGTCTGTTGAAATTATTTCCTTTTTACGGTAACCTCTACCCGCGATCCCACTAGAGGAAGCAGTGATCGGAACCCAGACCAGCGCGT
The DNA here is from genome assembly GCA_038373885.1 of Cheiracanthium punctorium. NCBI lineage: Eukaryota > Metazoa > Arthropoda > Arachnida > Araneae > Cheiracanthiidae > Cheiracanthium > Cheiracanthium punctorium. Next base: position 14,292 of record JAWZYV010018801.1, on the reverse strand, counting down.
CGGAGAAGAATCAGTGGGGTAAAGCTAACCTGTTTCAGCACCGGCTAAACCGACCTCAATTTCCTTATTAGTGGGTGAACAATCCAACACAATACGAATTCTGCTTCATAATGATAGGAAATCCAGAATTTGAAGGGTTAAAACACTTAGGAGTCGTTTTTCCAGATAACGTCGTTTAACTTTTTTTTCATTAAAAATGATCGTCTGCTTGAAGCATCAATACAAGAGGGGTTAAATGCAAACCGAAATCTGTCGAAAAAAGTTAAACGACGTTATCTGGAAAAACAATTTTAAACGAATTGGAATCTCAGTTTTCTCTTCAAAGCCTGTAAACCATGATTGGAGTATGATGTCATTGTCACTCGAAACAGCTTCACTCGAAACAGCGCGTTGTCGAGCAAACAATACACCTTTTTTTTTTTTTTTTTTTTTTTAATTTACTTTCGGAAATAAAATGGTGCTGAAAAAAACGAAAAAAAACTTTAAAATAGGGAAATGGGTAGATTTTGAGATTTTTAAAGTAGCGCAGACTTCTTTCTACATTTTTATACGTAATTTTGATATACTTGAAGCGGATAGCACAAACTGTGCAGATGTTCTTTCGCTTTTTTTTTTTCTCTAAAGAGTAATGGCAGTAAGTTTTATCTTCTAGTGGTTGTCCGGAATCGTTATGAGTGAATGATTGATTCAGTGATAAGCGTATGATCAATTCAAAAAATTACAAAATCTTCAATATTCTCATTAGTAGTTACGTACAATCCCGGCGGTCATTTTGACGAAACAATTTTTGCTTCAAATGTGCTGGCAAACTGTTGCCAAACATCAGTGGCGTATCCATAAATTTTTCATGGGGGGGTTACGACTACTGCAACTCACATATATGCATACATGTCTGTGATAAGGGAGTGAAGAATATAAATTTTGTATGGCACAAAATTTCTCAAGGAGGCTAGTTATTTATTACGTCATCCATAAACATTTACAATGGATATTATTTGATTATTTTTCATTTCGAAAGTTTAGAAACAGAAAAAAGTTCGAAATGGTTAAGGAGGTTATTGACCGAACACCATGAAATTTGGTATACTCAAGTCTTTCGTCAAGGAGAAGATTTTTATGCTATACATTTTCCTCTAGCTCGCCGCTAGATGGTGCTGCAGGACGTCGAATTCTGTTCAACCGCTCGCTATGAAAAAAACCGTTCGATCTAGCTTGACGAAAATTGGTACGTGGGGATATTTGAACACGGAGAATTTTTTTACACAATCCATTTTGCCAGAACTTGCCGCAAGGTGGCGCTGAAGAGCATCGAATTCTATTCCGTCGGACCGCTTGCTGTGAAAATTAGTACACATGGATATTTGAGGACGTACAATACTTTTACACTTTCCGTTTTTCTGTAACTTGATGCTAGATTGCGCTGCAGAATGTCGACTTCTATTCTGTTTAACTTAAGGTGACCAGATTTTTGTAGTCAGAATCGGGGACATGTCCCCGATTCTGGCAACAAAACTGGGGACATTTATAATTAATGCAATAATTAACAGCAATTTAATTGAAAAACAATGCAATAATTAAAAAATTGTCCCCAGTTCCATTTTTACATTCTGGGGACAATTTGAAAAACGTCCTGAAAATGGAGACTGTCCCAGAAAATGGGGACGTTTGGTCACCTTAGTTTAACTGCGTGCTATGAAAATACCGTTGAAGGCATTTTGACGAAAATATGTGCGCATGGATATTTGAACACGGAGAATATTTTTACACTATCCATTTTCCTCTAGCTCGCCGCTAGGTGGCGCTGCAGAAAGTCGAATTCTCTTCAACCGCTCGCTCTGAGAATACCGTTCTATCTATCTCGACAAAAATTGGTACGAAGGGATATTTGAACACGGAGAATATTTTTAAGCAATCCATTTTGCCATAACTTGCCGCAAGGTGGCGCTGAAGAGCATCGAATTCTATTCCGTCGGACCGCTTGCTGTGAAAATTAGTACACATGGATATTTGAGGACGTACAATACTTTTACACTTTCCGTTTTTCTGTAACTTGACGCTAGATTGCGCTGCAGAATGTCGACTTCTATTCCGTTCAACTGCGTGCTACGAAAATACCGTTCAAGCGATTTTGACGAAAATTTGTGCGCATGGATATTTGAACACGGAGAATATTTTTACACTATCCATTTTCCTCTAGCTCGCCGCTAGGTGGCGCTGCAGAACGTCGAATTCTGTTCAACCGCTCGCTGTGAGAATACCGTTCTATCTATCTTGACGAAAATTGGTACGTAGGGATATTTGAACACGGAGAATATTTTTACGCAATCCATTTTGCCATAACTTGCCGCAAGGTGGCGCTGAAGAGCGTCGGGTTCTATTCCGTCGGACCGCTTGCTGTGAAAATACCGTTCAACAGATTCCGATGAAAATTGGTACTGACGGATATTTGCGCACGGAGAACGCTTTTGCGCTATCCGTTTTTCTGTAACTTGACGCTAGGTGGCGCTGCAGAACGACGATTTCTATTCCGTTCAACTGCGTGCTACGAAAATACCGTTCAAGGGATTTTGACGAAAATTTGTGCGCTTGGATATTGGAACACGGAGAATATTTTCACACTATCCATTTTCCTCTAGGCGGCGCTGCAGAGCGTCGAATTCTGTTCAACCGCTCGCTGTGAAAAAAACGTTCGATCGATCTTGACGAAAATTCGTACCTAGGGATATTTAAACACGGAGAATATTTTTACGCAGTCCATTTTGCCATAAATTGCCGCAAGGTGACGCTGAAGAGCGTCGGGTTCTATTCCTTCGGACCGCTTGCTGTGAAAATACCGTTCAACAGATTCCGATGAAAATTGGTACGAACGGATATTTGCGCACGGAGAACGCTTTTGCGCTATCCGTTTTTCTGTAACTTGACGCTAGGTGGCGCTGCAGAACGAAGATTTCTATTCCGTTCAACTGCGTGCTACGAAAATACCGTTCAAGGGATTTTGACGAAAATTTGTGCGCTTGGATATTGGAACACGGAGAATATTTTCACACTATCCATTTTCCTCTAGGCGGCGCTGCAGAGCGTCGATTTCTATTCCGTTCAACTGCGTGCTACGAAAATACCGTTCAAGCGATTTTGACGAAAATTTGTGCGCTTGGATATTGGAACACGGAGAATATTTTCACACTATCCATTTTCCTCTAGGCGGCGCTGCAGAGCGTCGAATTCTGTTCAACCGCTCGCTGTGACAAAACCGTTGGATCTATCTTGACGAAAATTCGTACCTAGGGATATTTAAACACGGAGAATATTTTTACGCAGTCCATTTTGCCATAAATTGCCGCAAGGTGGCGCTGAAGAGCGTCGGGTTCTATTCCGTTGGACCGCTTGCTGTGAAAATACCGTTTTTGATGAAAATTAGTACGCATGGACATTTGAGGACGTACGATAGTTTTAGATTAGCCGTTCTGCTTAAACTCGACGCTAGACGGCGCTGCAGCGCATAAACTTCTATGCCGTTGGACCGATCGGCATACAATTTTTTATAATTGCACATTTGAGAGAGAAGAATATATTCTCTGTTACTTTTGATCTTAATCACCACTAGGTGGCGCTGCAGCGCATCAACTTCGATACCGATGGGCCGACCGCTATAAAAATTTTATACTGACACATTTGAGCATGGAGAATACACTCTGACTTCATTTAGGTGTTACTCACTACTAGGTGGCGCTGCAGCGCATCAACTTCGATACCGCTGGGCCGACCGCTATAAAAATTTTATACTGACACATTTGAGCATGGAGAATATACTCTGACTTCATTTAGATGTTACTCACTACTAGGTGGCGCTGCAGCGCATCAACTTCGATACCGCTGGGCCGACCGCTATAAAAATTTTCTACTGACATATTTGAGCATGGAGAATATACTCTGACTTCATTTAGATGTTACTCACTGCTAGGTGGCGCTGCAGCGCATCAACTTCGATACCGCTGGGCCGACCGCTATAAAAATTTTATACTGACACATTTGAGCATGGAGAATATACTCTGACTTCATTTAGGTGTTACTCACTACTAGGTGGCGCTGCAGCGCATCAACTTCGATACCGCTGGGCCGACCGCTATAAAAATTTTATACTGACACATTTGAGCATGGAGAATATACTCTGACTTCATTTAGATGTTACTCACTACTAGGTGGCGCTGCAGCGCATCAACTTCGATACCGCTGGGCCGACCGCTATAAAAATTTTCTACTGACATATTTGAGCATGGAGAATATACTCTGACTTCATTTAGATGTTACTCACTGCTAGGTGGCGCTGCAGCGCATCAACTTCGATACCGCTGGGCCGACCGCTATAAAAATTTTATACTGACACATTTGAGCATGGAGAATATACTCTGACTTCATTTAGGTGTTACTCACTACTAGGTGGCGCTGCAGCGCATCAACTTCAGGACTATGCAGCGGATCGTCATGAAAATTCATAGCGGCGGATCTCTAAACCTTACTCTGCCCCTTTTAGAGTGTAGGGAAGGGCTTTAAGAGCCTTTGAACACCAGAACGCGCAAAAGAATTTCCAAGAGAATTTCTGTGTGTTCGCGTGTTCCGATGGCTTCTGTTCGTGTTCAGAGGGCAAGTTTTAAAATCCTATGACGCTGGAAAAAGTTTCAAAGTTCCGAAAAAAAAATATTGCCGGATAACCGCGAAACTTTTCGAACGATGCCGTTTAAGTGTGGGGAAGAGCTTCATGAACCTCTGAACACCAGAACGTGCGAAAAAATTTTGCGTAAATTTCTGTGTGTTAGCGTGCTCCGATGGATTGCGTTCGTGTTCAGAAGGCAGGTTTTAATCCTATGACGCTGTAAAAAGTTTCAAAGTTACGAAAAAAAAAAAACTTTGCCGGATAATCGCGAAACTTTTCGGACGATGCCTTTTAAGTGTAGGGAAGGGCGTCGAGAGCCTCTAAACACCAAAACGTGTGAAAAAAAATTTAAGCGAGTTTATTTTATCAAAGTTCAAATATAGTAGTACGAAGAAAAAATTTTGGAAGGACAAAAGTGCGAGACCACGATACCTCGAAATTAATGCGGAAAACTCCGGTCAAACAGCATATGATTTTCGAGGATTACGATTTTGCGCATCGTGGACATATTTGGCACCGGAAGTATCGGCGGAAGTCGACGTCGTTTCCGGCGGCCATTTTTTGTTGATGCAGCACTTTCGCGTTACATGTGGAGCAGGTGGTGTCTGTGAGAAGACAAGAGGATTGGGGTTTCGGCCTCTTTTCCGATTGTTTTCTCATACGGCTTGCAGTTTCAACTAACGGTCACCGTATGGGAATTGCAAGTCGTCGACAAGTCGATCGAGACTTTCTGTCTCGAATTGAAAAGACTTTGAGTGTCCGGCGCCCGACTGGCGCTCCACTCCTGCCTGCCCCGCAATCTCAGTCTTCCACGGCGAATCTTCCAGAGTCTCGGACTGAGTGCCGCAGTCTCTGAAGGAGGAGCGTGTTGAGATGAAGGGTTTTCTGCCCCTGCGTCCGACGCACAAACCGCTCGACGCCCACGTACGCAAACCTCCCGGCGCTGATGCCGGCGGGGACGTCGTGAGTTTCGAACTGCTACCGAACGCGATGACGAGAATCTCTCGCACGTGGTGATAAAACGTGGATCCCGCCGTCGCTGCGGGGTCCGCGCCTCTCCCTTCGGAGAGGCGCGCCACGAGTTCGGGATTCGAGTCGGCTGCGATTCGAACCTTCTCTTTGACGGAGAAGATACCTGGTTGATCCTGCCAGTAGTCATATGCTTGTCTCAAAGATTAAGCCATGCATGTCTAAGTACATGCCGTATTAAGGCGAAACCGCGAATGGCTCATTAAATCAGTTATGGTTCCTTGGATCGTACCTTACTACTTGGATAACTGTGGCAATTCTAGAGCTAATACATGCAGCAGAGCTCCGACCTTCGGGGACGAGCGCTTTTATTAGACCAAAACCAATCGGACTTCGGTCCGTAAACTGTGGTGACTCTGTATAACTTTGGGCTGATCGCACGGGCCCGTCCCGGCGACGTATCTTTCAAGTGTCTGCCTTATCAACTTTCGATGGTAGGTTACGCGCCTACCATGGTCGTAACGGGTAACGGGGAATCAGGGTTCGATTCCGGAGAGGGAGCCTGAGAAACGGCTACCACATCCAAGGAAGGCAGCAGGCGCGCAAATTACCCACTCCCAGAACGGGGAGGTAGTGACGAAAAATAACAATACGGGACTCTTTTGAGACCCCGTAATTGGAATGAGTACACTCTAAATCCTTTAACGAGGATCCATTGGAGGGCAAGTCTAGTGCCAGCAGCCGCGGTAATTCTAGCTCCAATAGCGTATATTAAAGTTGTTGCGGTTAAAAAGCTCGTAGTTGGATCTCAGTTCCAGACGGGCGGTCCACTTACCGGTGGTTACTGCTTGTTCTGAACAGCCAGCCGGTTTCTCTTGATGATCTTCACCGGTTGTCTTGGGTGACCGGCAAGTTTACTTTGAAAAAATTAGAGTGCTCAAAGCAGGCGCGACGCCTGAATAATGGTGCATGGAATAATGGAATAGGACCTCGGTTCTATTTTGTTGGTTTTCGGAACACGAGGTAATGATTAAGAGGGACAGACGGGGGCATTCGTATTGCGACGCTAGAGGTGAAATTCTTGGACCGTCGCAAGACGAACTACTGCGAAAGCATTTGCCAAGAATGTTTCCATTAATCAAGAACGAAAGTTAGAGGTTCGAAGGCGATCA
>JAWZYV010018800.1:0-26823 GCA_038373885.1 Cheiracanthium punctorium | reverse complement strand
AATAATTAATTCAGCGGTAATTTGCGTTCATACCTACCTATATTTACGGCAGACGGTTATTTTGACTTTTCACAAGAAACGCTAAATTTACCAATATATTTTGGTAGTTTTCGTGTGTAAGTAGTAAATATTCGCCCAAAAATTTGGCATTAAATTATTTTGAATGAAACTCCATAATAGGAAAACACACTCATCATGAGTTTTGAAAAATGTGATTGTTTAAGTTCGTCTTATGCGGAGGAAAGAAAATCTGACGTTGGATTTGATAAAATTTAACTTGTAGATGTATAAAAACACTAAAATGAAAATATAAATTTTGATGAATAGATAATTAGTTTTAACTCCGAAAAATTCAACCAACTATTTGGGGGTTAAAAAACTGATAGTAAAATCAAATATTAATTTTGTTAAATGAGCCATGAACACACCAGTGAAAAAAGAAATTCTGTTGATTCAAACAAATAATTTGGTTGATTTTAACCAAATAAGCCAAAGAGTTTGGTTAACTTAACACAACATTTGTTTATTTTAACAAAATTCTAACTATCAAAACGTTTTGTTGATAAACTATCAAAATGTTTGTTAAACTATCAAAATGTTTTGTTGAAATAACTAAACAATTTTAACAAAATTATTTTGTTAATTAAACAAAAATTTTGATGGCGCTATTTCAACCAGATAATTTTATTGATTTAATTAAATTTTTATTCATTCAACAAAATATTTTTTTCAGTGAGGTTAAGAAATTTCATATTTCATAAATTGAAAGCATGCTAAAAAATGCGTTGTTGAATTAAAAATTGTTGTTTTGTTAAATAGTTTAGTAATACGTTGCATTGGTTTAACAAAAGTTTTCATAATTCAATCAAATGGATTTAACTATAATGTCTTTTTGAACTAACAAAATAATTCAGCGGATCAAGAACCTATCGATAATCCCTCTCACACCCTCGTCGTTGACTTTACCATTAATTAAAAGCATTAAAAACCAGTAAATTCCTTGCGTCATTTTAAAACTATTTCCATGTAGTGTTCGAAAGAGAACTGATGAATCAACATATGATACAGCTTGCATTAGCAAACCACAATTTTTAAGCATAAGTGCAATAAACAATCAACAGTTTCAGTGAATGTATACACTCAGTATACTAAATCGGACGTACACATGACGTACACAACAGCTGCGGAAAAAAAAGGCCCACTTGCTCTTTATTTCGCCGTCATTTGTCGTACAGCAAAGTTATATATACCATTCGTTTGTAAATAACGCAACTTTAATTTACTATAAATTTAATTTGCATAAGGGGCCGTCTTCATATTTAATTCTGCATCAACTTCGTTTTTCTCAATGGTAACACTGTATTTTGACTTTATAAAACGAAAGAGAACTTTCAAATTACCCTAAATATTAATTTTCACTAACTTTCTGCGATAATTTCCGGAGATATTGCGAATTATTTTTAAGGGACTTTCTACAAATTGAACAGCGCTATTTATAGGTTCCGAACTTTACGCCTTTCATTCATTTCGCTCGCGAGAGTTAAAGAAATAAATAATATTTTCAAGGAAAATATTGTTACCATCTCACTTAAACTTTTTTTGTACTAAGAATATCAAGGGTAGAAAGTAGAATGTTTAGTCAGAGGTCCAAATGAAATGTGAATTCATAACTTCCTTGGCTCGTACACATGACTTAAAGGAAAAATGCAAAACGACTGCTCACGATTGTGAAAATCTTTCTAATTTTGAAATTGTTGTTGAGTATTTCCCTTGATGATTCTCTTAGACAGGTGAAATGTTGGCAGGAGTGAGAGGCTGTTCTCTGCTCTTCTGACTGCAAGCATGAATGTTACCCAGCTACGGTCGAACTAGAAGAACGGTTTCATGATTGAAAATTTATTTGTTTGAATTTCATGTAAAAAACGCAATTACTTTTTTGCTGAGCCAATATTATCACTGCGTTTATTATTTCACTTTCTTCATTTAATATTATCGTCTGCAATGTGCAATATTCTTATAAATTCTTCTCTAAGACTTTTAGTGGTATTTTAATTTATTGTCAGAGGAAAATTTAGACAGAAAAACGTGATTTTGAATGTTTGATAAAATATGGGGAAATCCAAAGACCTAATGTTTCCAATATTAAAAAAGGTCACATTCATGCCTGGAATGTTGAGGATGTTAGTTTTTCAGAAACAGGACACTGTATTAGAAGACTTATACATCCATTGCATCTAATTCTATACCTGGAAAATATTTTATTTGGGGGTATATGATAGCGCATGCAACAGTAGAATCACCATCAAACTGTAAAAACGTCTAATTTATTTGCTTCAAACTTCGATTTTTTTAATACCGCTATCTTTTTCTGTGTTTTTGCGCAAAAGAAATCTATTTAAAGCTCATTTTAAGCAGTTTTCAAAAAATTGTCACTTAATAAATTTATATAGGGTCCCTTAACTCATGAAAATAACACATTTTATTTAATATAAATTAAACTACTAAACGTAAAAATTTGAAATTTTGCACAGCCATGTAATATTACTTTCTGCATCTATTTCCATCGAAATTTGGCTAGGTCGCTATTCATAATTTTTTGAATATTAATTTAATAATTCATAATTCATATTAATATTTTATTAAAAAATCATAATAATAGTAAACTATGTATGTAGTTCTAAATGTTATTGTACGAATAAAAATCAGCTTCTTATTATCAATATTATTTGAGATATGAATTAAAGTATGAAAAAAAGGTTTTAACATATGGGGAGGGGGATTTTGAAAGCTCATAACTCACCCATTTTTAGTTCAAATTTATATAAAATTGGTATTCGGGGTTAAAATGAGCTAAATTTCTGAAATATCAAGTGAAATCTAGGGGTTGATATTGTGAAAAAAAAAGTTGGTGCGAATTTTAATATGTAGATGGCCCCTTATGCAATTTTTATGCATAGCAAATTAAAGTGTACTTCAATCGTAAACGATTGGTATCTGTAACTTTGCTGTACGACGAACGACGGACAAAAAAAGTACAAACGAACCCTTTTTTCGCAGCTGTACATTAATCACGACAATGGGGCCCTGAATGAACATATCAGTGTTTAATTTTAATTGTTATAAGAAGCTGCTTGTTAACACCACACACATCAGCATCATAATAAACTAGCTGGAACCCGACGAATTCGACGGTCACTTTATTGACTGTAATATTCAAAAATAAACGGGAACGATCAAGAATGTCACCAAGGTCTTGAACAAAACTAACAGGAAAAATCAAAGAGCGACGCGGACGGAACATGACTTGTGACAGAAAGTAAACTAAAGGTTTCACGCCAGTTCTTAGCAACTGTACCATGACGATGAAAGGATTGAAATCTTTAAAATTTGTTTTTAACTATATTAAGTAAAAAAAAAAGAAGAGTAGCTATTAAATGACGAATGAGCAAATACAGTTACAAATTCTAAATGAGCATTTCGTTGAAGACGATATTTTGGGTAAAGTCATCGAACACGAAACGTCCAGGTGAATTCTCTTAAATGATCTTGACTGCCACAGCATTCCTTGATCTAACCAATGAAACAGTGACATACAACATTCCATGAGAAAATACGGGCGCAGAAAGGTAAACGCCAAAAGTATGAAGCGAAAAATTTCGGAATTCTGCAAGAGACAAAAAAAATGTAATCCGCCACATGGCGTTCGCGCGCTCCCTGCTTTATTTGCCTTTTCTCAAGCTACCCTCGATGGTAAAGATCCAGTATCAGACAGAAAACTGAAAAATTAAAGAAATAAAAGATAAATCGCTAACTAAAGAAGGAGTTTATAACTACCGTCAATGTCGTTAACAAACCACAATGTATTTGTATGAAGAAAAGTTTGAAAAAAATCTGAAACACTTTCATATTTTAAATACTCACTAAAATGCTGTATATTAAAAGCGTATCATAATCCATGTGCCGTCCCTATTTTTCTTCCTTGTTTCATTAAATTGAAAAGGGTATCATTATTCATAGCCGTGCCGTATTTTTCTTCCTTGTTGCACAAAACATTTCTTTGGAATCGAAATCTATAGCTGCTAAAATTGTTTTACAATCTTCGCCAAGCATATTCCAAGTATACTTCACCATTTTATATGCTCTTCGGAATGAGCATCATGATCTATGATTGTGCTATATTTGTCTTTCTCGTTGCATAAAACACATCTTTGGAATTAATATCTATATTAAATTTGCCTACTAAAGCTATTTTACAACCATCGCCAGGCATGGTTCGGTTTTTAAGTTTTTTTGCAGCAAACGTGGCGATCAATTATCAAAAATCGCAAACCTTGTCAGACTTATTCTCCCCCCCACCTTTCTGCGTTATGTGGCAAACACATTTAAAAAGATTTCTACCGTGACAGTTCATCTCTACAAAACCTGTCTACAAATCATATCGACAGAATGGAGTAGACAAAGTCTGGGCGTGAACGAAATAGCACCCTAGTGCTAAAAAGCGATAAAGCGCGAAAATAAAGAAGGCTTTTTATGACAGTAAAATCTATTTAATAAACCGCAATGTTATTTCTATGGTGAAAAATTGCACATTTGAAGTTCCGCTACGGAGCTTACGCATATCAATGGTTTACCGTAAGATCGTTTTTTAGAACAACGCATTTATTATCACTACACACTGTTGCCACACAATATTTAGAAACGGATGCAATTTTTAACAAATATTTTCCCAAATAAATCAAACCTTGCGGAGCTTACGCAAAAAAATATCGTCTGCCAATAATGGGGGTTAATAAACCACAATGTTATTTCTATGGCGAAAATAAAAATATCGTCTGCGTTAATAAACCACAATGTTATTTCTATGGCGAAAATTTGCACCTTTGTCGTTCCGCCACGCCTAAACCGTTCGACTTTTTCTGATTTTCTCTTTTGATGGCACATCTACGGGCCGAGACCTTTCTTCTGACCCCTCAACCGAGTTTTTACACCCAGCCGTTCTCTCAATTCGGTTGTCGAAAGAAAAACATGTTTCAAAATAATATATAGACTAGCTGGAACCCGTCGAATTCGACGGTCACTTTATTGACAGTAATATTCAAAAATAAATGGGAACGATCAAGAATGTCACCAAGTTCTTGAACAAAACTAACAGGAAAAATCAAAGAGCGACGCGGACGGAACATGACTTGTGACAGAAAGTAAACAAAAGGTTTCACGCCAGTTCTTAGCAACAGTACAATGACGATGAAATGATTGAAATCTTTAAAATTTGTTTTTAACTATCTTTATTAAGTAAAAAAAAAAAAGAAGAGTAGATATTAAATGACGAATGAGCAAATACAGTTACAAATTCTAATTGAGCATTTCGTTGAAGACGATATTTTGGGTAAAGTCATCCACCACGAAACGTCCAGGTGAATTCTCTTAAATGATCTTGACTGCCACAGCATTCTTTGATCTAACCATTGAAAGAGTGACATACAACATTCCATGAGAAAATACGGGCGCAGAAAGGTAAACGCCAAAAGTATGAAGCGAAAAATTTCGGAATTCTGCAAGAGACAAAAAAAAAATGTAATCCGCCAAATGGCGTTCGCGCGCTCCCTGCTTTATTTGCCTTTTCTCAAGCTACCCTCGATGGTAAAGATCCAGTATCAGACAGAAAACTGAAAAATTAAAGAAATAAAAGATAAATCGCTAACTAAATAAGGAGTTTATAACTGCCGTCAATGTCGTTAACAAACCACAATGTATTTATATGGAGAAAAGTTTGAAAAAAATCTGAAACAATTTCATATTTTAAATACTCACTAAAATGCTGTATATTAAAAGCGTATCATAATCCATGCGCCGTCCCTATTTTTCTTCCTTCTTTCATTAAATTGAAAAGCCTATCATTATTCATAGCCGTGCCGTATTTTTCTTCCTTGTTGCACAAAACATTTCTTTGGAATCGAAATCTATAGCTGCTAAAACTTGTTTTATAATCTTCGCCAAACATATTCCAACTATATTTCACCATTTTAAATACTGTTCGGAATGAGCATCATAATCCATGAGTGTGCTATATTTGTCTTTCTCGTTGCATAAAACAGATCTTTGGAATTAATATCTATATTAAATTTGCCTACTAAAGCTATTTTACAACCATCGCCAGGCATGGTTCGGTTTTTAAGTTTTTTTGCCGCAAACGTGGCGATCAATTATCAAAAATCGCAAACCTTGTCAGACTTATTCTCCCCCCCCACCTTTCTGCGTTATGTGGCAAACACATTTAAAAAGATTTCTACCGTGACAGTTCATCTCTTCAAAACCTGTCTACAAATCATATCGACAGAATGGAGTAGACAAGGTCTGGGCGTGAACGAAATAGCACCCTAGTGCTAAAAAGCGATAAAGCGCGAAAATAAAGAAGGCTTTTTATGACAGTAAAATCTATTTAATAAACCGCAATGTTATTTCTATGGCGAAAAATTGCACATTTGAAGTTCCGCTACGGAGCTTACGCATATCAATGGTTTACCGTAAGATCGTTTTTTAGAACAACGCATTTATTATCACTACACACTGTTGCCACACAATATTTAGAAACGGATGCAATTTTTAACAAATATTTTCCCAAATAAATCAAACCTTGCGGAGCTTACGCATAAAAATATCGTCTGCCAATAATGAGGGTTAATAAACCACAATGTTATTTCTATGGCGAAAATAAAAATATCGTCTGCGTTAATAAACCACAATGTTATTTCTATGGCGAAAATTTGCACCTTTGTCGTTCCGCCACGCCTAAACCGTTCGACTTTTTCTGATTTTCTCTTTTGATGGCACATCTAGGGGCCCAGACCTTTCTTCAGACACCTCAACCGAGTTTTTACACCCAGCCGTTCTCTGGATTCGGTTGTCGAAAGAAAAACATGTTTCAAAATAATATATAGATGCACCATAGTAGGAAATAGGACAATAATCTAGTGCCTAATTATATGTTTCATGATCCATATAGTATGCAACGTCCTGAGTTTCTCCTGTAGAATTTAAAAAAAAAAAGGTGAAGGGTCACTGGACTGACAGGGAACAGCAAATGAAAAATCTTTTCCAAACTTTTCTGCATCCAATAATAGCCAAATATACTTGAAAGGAGGTTGGAGCGATACATAATTGCAAAAAACGCACTTATTTTGCTGTCATATTACACCCATAGAACAACCACAAACCTTGAATATGTCTCTTCAGACCCTTCCGAGTCTATAGATTCCCTGATCACCCTCCAACGTTTTACTACGCTATTCTTTTTATGATGCTAGAGAAAATCCTGCTTGTCTGGATCCGAAAGAAGACAATAATAAGATTCTGAAGTTGAGTCCAAAATACATTTTCCCCCCAACTGAAACATAATTTTCCCAAGTGAAGAATGGGATTTTGCCAACTGGGATATATTTTTGGGAGGGTATATCCCCCCCTCTTAATGACGCTTCTGCAACGGGGGCACAAATTCCCCGACAGTAGGGCACATGATCCCCTAGACCCCACTCTGGTGCTACCCTTGCACATTATATTTTCATATATAAAAATTTCGTTGATTACTAGGTTATTTTTCCTGCAATTTAAATGCTTAGCAACCAAGCTAAAATTTTATCAAATTTGTTTAATATTTATCTTTTGGCCTACTGTATTACTCCGGTATTTATCTTTGCAATATTCACTATAAATGTTTTAATTATCTCTCTACTCTAAAAAAGTAACGGTCGCTGTCGCCGCTGTCAAGAGCTTGTTGGGCTATCCTCTCCTAAACCGTGGGGATTTGAATTTCGAGAAACATGTCCACGGATTCGGAAAATTCCGAGGAACGATAAGCTGACTTAAATTTCGAAAATCGAATTATTTTAGAGAATATTAATAAAAAACTGAAAAAATAAAACATAACGGTTGCCAGATTTAGCATAAAATCATTCATTACTTTGCAACAAAGCAATTCCAAGTATGTAGAATCGCGTGAAATTGACAAACATGAAGTAGAATTACACCCATTTTACGCCAAATTAAAAAGTTTATAAAATAAATAACTCAAAGTGTGTTACACAAAGTTGACAATTTTCAAATAGTAAGTTCGCTTAGACAACGGAAGTTTAGAATTAGCGATTATTCGTTTTTTCAAAACAGAATAACCGTAACAGATTTTAAAAGCGCCATTTTGGCATTAGGTACGATCTGGCAAAATGGTATCTTTCCAAGCAGGGTGAATCAAACCGCAAGTTCAAAAATGTTAGAACCCAATATCTTGAAAATGAAAAATAATTAAAATGCAGATTATTTTAAAGCCGGTTCGGTCCAGCTGGAGTATTTGCTACCAGTAGAAATATTTGGTGGCGTTAACTATGCCATTATAGCAGTTATAGTACACTTTGAATATTTGCCAGCGCGGCGAGATGATATAATTTGTGGTGCTAAATACGCCAATCTGTAAAAGATTATGTATATGAAAATATGGATAACGGTTTTCCGGGAACCTTACATGAGCAGTAATTATAGGTTGTGAGCATGTGTAAATCGCCAAATAATGAAAGGTCGCCTTTGGTGGCAAGCTGTTACGTAGTTTTTATAAAAAAAAACATATGACGTACTGTTTTCTTAGAGCTAATTATTAACTATGCATATACGCAAGTCGCCAAAATATGAAAATTCGCCATAACTGGCCATGGGTTTCACATAATTAAAAATAGTGCGAAGTTTAAATTTTTATGTTCCAAGCAACATGCAAGAACCAAGCAATGTGTAGCTCGGTAACATTCTATCTGATCCAACCATTGGGTTTTGTTTGTTGACATTATGCCTTTTTTTACGAATAAGCCTTATTAGGGGCCCGAATGCCTCATACGAAAAGCGAGCGTAGCGAGTCTAGGGGCCTTGGCCCCTAGTATAAAAAAAAACCTTGAAAATAATTACAAAGGACGTTGTTTACTCAATGACACTTTTCTAAACTAAATACACTATACAGAGCTGAAAATTATCACAGATATGTATCTATATTTTGTTTTAAAATAGTTGCCAACAAATATGTCAATATCCTCTTATTCACTTTCATTGCCTCAGCACACTTTATGTAGCAGAAGTACTTTGAAAAAAGTACTGTTGCGAAATAATAACTTAATTTGCTCTCGTAATGCATGCACCGCCGTGAAACTAGATTTACAGGTATAATAGCGAAGTCTTCAGGTAATGGTAAACCTGTGGAAGTAACCCCGTAGCCTTGGCGACAAACCTGGCGATCGTCTTGGCGACTTGGCGACGGATTTGGTGACCTTGGCGACAAATGGTGGCTTCTAGAAAATTCATGTCTCGAGCGAGACCATATTTCAATTTGATAAGATTGTTCCAGAAAGTTCTCGGCAATTCTGGTGACGTCATCATCTCTATAAAAGCGCTAGGATTTCTCTCCGGGGAGTTCAGTTGAGTTATAGACTTTAAAGCGCACGGTTGATTCTGTGAAATGAATAACGTTATTGTTGTGCTTATTTATGATTTCAGTTAGCGCATGTTAAAGTTTCTTGTATTATTTTGCGCTATTGAGCTGCGAGCCGCAAAATAAAGTCTTATTTTTGTTTACTGTGCTGATTGGACGGCTCGAAAATACACCCACTTGGCGATTTTCGTAACATTGGTGTCAGGAGTGGGGTCAGGATCTGTTTGAATGCCATTAACCAGAGCAGCCATGGAAGATAAAATGGAAAAACTATTTGCTATGATGTTAGATATGAAAGAAGATATGTCAAAGATGTCTTTGAGTCAAGACAGTCTGAAAGAAGATATGTCAAAGATGTCTTCGGGTCAAGACAGTCTGAAAGAAGATATGTCAAAGATGTCTTTCAGACAGGAGAGTCTGGAAGAGAAGATCTGTTCGGGACTAGAGAGTCTACGAGAGAAAATGCGTTCAGGACAAGAAGAAATGAAGACTCAAATACAATCTGTGCATGAAAGAGTCGAGGGAGTACGAAGCGAAGTGCAAGGACAGATCAGCGAAGTACAAGAAAAAATCGGGGGAGTACGAAGCGACGTGCAAGAACAAATCGGCGATGTGAAGGGACAAATCGGCGATGTCAAGGGACAAATCAATGATGTGAAAGGACAAATCAGCGATTTTGAAAAGAGACTTTCTGATCTTGAGAGGAAGCCAAGCAATATTTTGGCAAGTGGAGAAATAATTAATTCTAGACCGACTGTAAAGCATTTAACATTTGACGGCCAAACATCTTGGACAGTTTTTAAGACTCAGTTTGACGTCGTGAGCTCTACAAATGGATGGACGGCTTCAAGGCCAGTCAACTTGTGGCCTCTCTGCAAGGATCAGCTGCGGAGATTCTCCTAGGAATACCGAATGACAAGTTGAACGACCCACCGACCGTCGAAAAGGCTCTAGAATCTCGATTTGGAAATAGCCATCTTACCCAGTTTTATAGGACTGAATTGAAAGCAAGGCGACAAAGGCCTGGAGAAAGTCTACAGGTATTAGCCGCCGATGTTGAGCGATTAATGAGCCTAGCGTACGCGGAATGTCCCCTAGATGTTCGAGAAAGTTTAGCAGCCCAGAACTTCGTCGACGCTATCAGGGACGAAGATACACAACATTCCACGAGACTGGTAAACCCGAAAGATTTGAAGGCAGCTCTGGCGTATAGCATGAAATATGAAGCTGCGAGAACAGTTTCGAAAACACCCAGGCATGTAAGGTCTGTGGATATAGAGGTAAACGCCGCCAAGTAAAAGGATGATAAACTGGATTCTGTACTCAAGGCACTCCAGGAATTATCGGATAGTCTCGCTGTTGGGAGAAGGGGGGCTCTCCCCGAAGGAATCCGAACGTGACCTGTTGGAGATGTCACAAAAGGGGACACGTGCAAAGACAATGCGACGTGACTTCTCCGAAAACAGGAAAACTGGGTCTTGGGCGTCTTGCGGGGCGGAGGCTGCCCTTTCTGAATAAAGCCTCTGAAGAGAAATTTGAAGTTTCCGCACTTAGCGGAGGAGAAACTGGACTTTATGTTGAAGGAACTATTTGTGGTATCCCTTGCTTGATGCTAGTGGATACGGGTGCGAATGTCACTCTTCTAAAATCGGACTTCGCCATGAAACTGAAAGAACAATTGCTCTACACGTCTCAAAACGTCTCTATTAAGACCGCTACCGGTGAGGAGACAGAGATACAAGGAAAACTGGATGTATCCATTGAATGTGGATCCAAGAAATTCCGGCACAGGGTCTACGTAGCTAACATCCCTGACCCTTGTATCCTTGGACTGGATTTCCTTCAAAAATTTAACTTTACCGTAGACTTAGAGAAGAACGAAATACGGACAGGAGGTGAGGAAATTCCCTTGTTTTCAGGAAGCGAGCAGTGTTCAAAATCATGTTCTATATTCGCAAAAGAGAAGACGACTATACAAGCGAGATCTGAATGTCTTATCCAAGGGGTTCCGGAAGCCTCTGGACATTTCCGGTATGTCGTAACGGACTTCCCTAGCCAGTTCTCCTTAAAAGGGGTCTTGGTGGCCGCCGCACTCGTGGATTTAAGAGGGGAATCTATACCTTTTCGAGTGTTGAATTTGGACAATAAACCCAAGACTGTAGAAAAAGGGGCCGTTATTGCGACGTGTGAACCAGTGGTGGATATCGTCGCCCGTCCTCAAGGATATTCTAATAGTTATCATTTTCAACTAATGCTGGAGAATCTGGAAGGACTCAGTAAGAAACAGCGAATAGCAGTGCAAAAATTACTCCAGGAATTCCAAAACTTATTCTCTACCGGTGACGCCGATGTGGGCCCCTGTAATGTGACGCAACATAAAATTAATACAGGTGATCATCCACCAATCAAGCAGTATACAAGACGTTTGCCTCTTGCAAAGAAAGAGGAAGCTGAACGCCTGATTAAAGAAATGGTGGACGGTGGCATAATAGAGGAATCGTCGGGGCCTTGGGCCTCACCTATCGTTCTTGTTAAAAAGAAGGACGGATCGACACGTTTCTGTGTCGACTATCGGAAACTGAACGCTATTACGAGGAAAGACTGCTATCCCCTCCCGCGAATAGATGACACTTTAGATGCTTTGAATGGAAGCCAGTGGTTCTCTACGTTGGACTTAAAGAGCGGGTATTGGCAAGTCGAAATCCGACCTGAAGATAAAGAAAAGACAGCTTTTAGCACCGGACAAGGACTCTGGCACTTTAAGGTAATGCCTTTCGGTCTTTGCAATGCCCCCGCTACTTTTGAAAGACTAATGGAAACTGTATTACGTGGACTTTCGTCTGAGGCCTGCTTAGTATATTTAGATGACATTATTATAGTGGGAAAAACGTTTGAAGAACATTTAAATAATATTCGTAAATTGTTTCTTAGATTACAAAATGCTAACCTTAAACTAAACCCGAAGAAATGCAAATTTTTACGCAAGGAAGTTACTTATCTTGGTCACGTTATTTCTGCGGACGGAGTTGAGACTGATCCACAAAAAGTTAAAGCAGTTGTCGATTGGCCTCGTCCGTAAACGGTACATGAACTGCGAAGTTTTCTCGGACTGTGCACCTATTATCGCCGTTTTGTAAGAAATTTGTCAACAATAGCGAGACCTTTACATAAATTTACTGAAGCCCAAGCAAGTTTTAATTGGACAGAGGAATGCGAGAAATCGTTCATCACTTTAAAGCAGGCGTTAACGACGTCTCCTATTTTGACATATCCCAGACTGACAAAGACTTTATCTTGGATACAGATGCCAGTAATGAAGGGATAGGAGCCATGCTTTCGCAGAGAACAGAAAATGGTGAAAGTGTCATAGCTTACTTCAGCAAGTGCTTGGGTAAGCCGGAGAGGAATTATTGTGTCACTCGTAAGGAATTACTGGCTATTGTTAAATCTATTGAGCATTTCCATCACTACCTCTATGGACGGAAATTTCTTCTCCGGACTGATCATGCTTCCTTGAGATGGCTTTTGAATTTTAAAGAACCTGGGGGTCAGATAGCTCGCTGGATCCAAAGGCTGCAGGAGTATGAGTTCGAAATCGAACATCGCAAAGGAACTTCGCACGGAAATGCAGACGCTCTCTCCAGACGACCTTGTAAAGAGGACTGTAAACACTGCGTGAACGCCGAGAAAAAGTACGGGACGGAGACGGATACTTTCGTGAAGGTTTTGACTGCAACTACTGTGGATCGATGGGCTTCGAGTGAAGTACAGAGAGCACAGTTAGAAGATTCCAATATTAGGCTAATTTTGGAGAAGAAACTCAATTCCGCGGATCGACCGTCTTGGCAAGAGATCGCGCCAGAGAGTCCCGCTACAAAGCGATACTGGGCTCTTTGGGATTCTTTACATCTTAGAGACGGTGTAAGTGGGGGGCATTTTGGAGTGATGAAGACGTTAAATAAAACCAGGGAGCGATTTTATTGGGATCGACTTCGTGCTGATGTTGAAAAATGGTGTAGAGAATGCCACGATTGCGTTGCCCGGAAAGGACCTAAGATAAAAACCAAGGGTCGTTTACAGCGCTATAACGTTGGCGCGCCTTTCGAAAGAGTAGATATCCTAGGCCCCCTGCCTACAACATCGAAAGGCAATCGATACGTCTTAGTCCTGATGGATTACTTTACCAAATGGCCAGAAGCGATTGCCATCCCGAATCAGGAAGCTTCAACTGTAGCTGAAGAACTCGTTAGAAACTGGATCTCTTATTACTGAGTGCCTATGATGTAACATTCGGATCAAGGTACAAATTTTAATTCAGCACTATTTTCGGAACTCTGCGAATATTTGGGAATCACGAAGACTCGAACAACAACGTTACATACCGAGTCCGATGGCATGGTCGAGAGGCACAATCGAACAATTTTGAATCATCTTTCAATATTTGTTTGGAAGAATCAAACCGACTGGGATACATATTTGCCACTGTTCCTCCTGGCTTACAGAAGTGCGGTTCATGAGACGACCGGATATTCTCCATCAGAGATGTTGTTCGGCTGTCCTCTTCGATTACCCAGTGATATTGTTTTTGGACGACCATGTGATACGCCCTCCTCACGGAATGACTACATGAGTAATTTAGAAGCACGATTAGAAAGATTTCATTCGTTTGACAGAGAGCGAATCAATTTGGCGAGTGACCGAATGAAGATTCGTTACGACGCCAAAGCAACGAATCACCAATTTAAGGAGGGTGATCAAGTTTGGCTGTATAACCCAAAACGAAGGAGAGGTCTGAGCCTTAAGTTGCAACAGAACTGGGAAGGACCTTATACAGTTGTCAAGAAATTGAACAATGTTATCTACAGAGTCCAGAAGTCGCCCAATTCAAAATCGAAAGTCATCCACATTAATCGTTTATCTCCATATGGTGCTACTGATCATAATGTTGTGTGATTAGACTACCGGGTCGTCAGTTTTTTTAAAGAGGGGAGCAGTGTTGCGAAATAATAACTTAATTTGCTCTCGTAATGCATGCACCGCCGTGAAACTAGTTTTACAGGTATAATAGCGAAGTCTTCAGGTAATGGTAAACCTGTGGAAGTAACCCCGTAGCCTGGGCGATAAACCTGGCGATAGTCTTGGCGACGGATTTGGCGACCTTGGCGACAAATGGTGGCTTCTAGAAAATTCATGTCTCGAGACCATATTTCAATTTGATAAGATTGTTCCAGAAAGTTCTCGGCAATTCTGGTGACGTCATCATCTCTATAAAAGCGCTAGGATTTCTCTCCGGGGAGTTCAGTTGAGTGATAGACTGAAGCGCACGGTTGATTCTGTGAAATGAATAACGTTATTGTTGTGCTTATTTATGATTTTAGTTAGCGCATGTTAAAGTTTCTTGTATTATTTTGAGCTATTGAGCTGCGAGCCGCAAAATAAAGTGTTATTTTTGTTTACTGTGCTGATTGGACTGCTCGAAAATACACCCACTTGGCGATTTTCGTAACAGTACTATCAAGACATTTTAGTCATTATGAAATGTATTATTTATGATTTTGCGAAACCCCTTTTCTTCCATTGTAAATAAAACTGAAAAAGCGCCTTTCTTCAAAAACTATTAAAATATTTGCCCCGCCAAAACTAAAATTTTAAATGGTATATAATTAAAGCTTTCTATTTTATTTTACTCTCATATTCCAAAATATTCAATGTTCGAAGTAATTAATGTAAAATGCTATTCTTTTATTTGTTCCTTAACATCTTCTGCAATATTTTACTTAGCTTATTTAGCTTTATCTATTGCAGAAAAAGAATTATTACTACTTATTCATTTACAAGTCCAACTTTTTCTTCAATTCCCAGTTTCTCATTTATTTAAAATGCAGGATAAAAGAAAGTTACTCCCGTGTGGTCTTCCAAATTACTGGAAACGTATATCAGTTTCGAGTTCAAAGACACTAACATTTAAAATTTATACATTGCGTGAAGAATGGAATTTCGGAAATATAATTTGGCCTATTTATTTTACGGGGAGATAAAAATAACCGAATGAAATCGTTTAGAAGAGGTGTTTTTCATCAAAATATTCGGAGAATGATATTATTTAAATATAAATCGTTTAATTTTTAATTATATGTAATCTAGAATACTCATTCGATCTGCACTGAAGAAGATTTAAGATGAAAGTTGGGGGGGGGGGGCTTCTACGAAGTTATTAAAATCGACTCGCTCTGAAATGAGATTTCAGAGAAAAATAATGGTAAATTTTACCTGTGGTATCCAATCTGCGGGTCCTTACCACAGTTTTGGATGCAGGATGGATTTAAAACTTATAAGTAAATTGAATCAGTGGCGTACGCAGGGGGTAGGCCCAGGGGGCTCGAGCCCCCCCCCTTCCCCCACGAAATTTTCAGACTGAAAAGGATTTTTTTTTAAATAATAAAAGTGGGCTTTTGTTTGATCATCAAATATTTCATTTTCAAAAGTGTTCAAGTTAATTTTATATACATATTTGTTAAACGAAAGGCCCATTTCTAGTTTTTTACGGCGTTCTTGAAACAAGACAAATTCCTTCAATTTAATTTTTTCATCTGGGCGAGCTGGGATTGAAAATTTAGTCAGACAAAAAAGACAAAAATCCTAGCAGAAACAAGTTTTTTTTTTTTTTTTTAAGCTCCATTCCTTGAAAAATGCTCTATTGTGCATAAGGCTTCCCTCTTCTTTGTAACAATATAGGAAGGCCTCGAATTCCACTGGACGAATCCCTGATTCTCTTGGGGTGCTAATTAGTTCCAGGTGTTTTAAGCCCGTTTTCTTGAGGTAACACCAAAAAAGGGTGGGTCATTCAATGTCGAAAAAGCTGGTTTTTTTTATTGCTGGACTATTCTACTATAAATTCAAATACATGTCCCCCCTTCGGCTGCTAGGAGAAATGCCTGGACCCCTGATTCATTGAGAAAGACGTTGGATTTTACGTTGTTCTTTTTTCCGTGTAGCCGACGTTGGGTAAGATCAGTAGATCGTATGGTAAGGATTGCTGAACAGTTGCATTGCTGGATCTGTTAAAGCTATGTGAAGTTTATTTTTGTATTGCTTACTTTTGGTTGAATTTATAGCAGTGATAATTGTAAACGGTTCGTAATTATTTGAAGAATGAAAATATTTAAAACTCTGAAAAGGTTTTATGTTGTAATTTCATCTAAAAGTCCAGGGTTCTGACCTGCCGCGTGGCTGTCGATCTAATGGTTTGAAGTTTTGTGTGGTTTTCTCTAGATGCAACGCGAATACGCGTTAGATCTCTTTAAAAAGTCTTCCCCCGAAACATCCCCTCTTTAGACAGATAGCCGTCGTGTAGCATCGGACTGGATATTCGGACCGATGGTGCCATTAGGCCACCTGCTATTCGGCCCGTTCTATAGTGTATATTTAAATTTTTTTGACTAATAATGTAGGGGGAGTTGGGGGCACAGTTGTCCACTTTTCTGCTTTTCATTTTTTATCTCATCAAAAAATTGCCTACACAGCTCGTTTTTTTCCCCATAAGACTCATTACACTTTTCTCAACATCCAAGATTTTTTTCAAAATATTCTGTGCATAATCTTTTTTTATATTTATTTTTCAAAAGAAGCTTGGAGAGTGGACCAAGGTACCCAAAAGTCTGGGGTACTTTGGTTCACCTTATGCAACACATTGATGTTTCCTTTTGGGGCACATTAGACAATGCTATACCAAAATTTTTAGTTATAGTAATATTTGAAAATACATTTTATCCAATATTGTAATTGAATTATTACTTTTTCTTTTTATAATGAAACATATTACTTTTTGGGATCTGTAGATCCAGTTAAATTAATTTTCATCTGCAAAAGAAATCCTGAATTGTAAAAATAATAAAAAGCAATCCCTCTTAGAACAAAGTTATTCAGTAAACATTGAAAAAAATTAAATCTTTGTCATTCATCATTAATAATTAAAAATAAAGTTTAATATATGTTGAAGGTAGCAAAGGATATTCCGAAAGAGATTTGTGAATGGAAAGCCTGCTACTTTCTGAGCAGACACGAGGCTCTGAAAGTATAAGGAGAATGTCATTTTTGTGGATTGCTGCTTCATCAGCATTTATTAGAATATATTATTTTTGTCTTTACACAAAATCTCATAATCTGATTCATCTAGTTTTGCAAACACTAATCCTACATAATGAATTATTGTTTTCTTGGTAGCAAAGCTTATAACTACATCTTGACCAACTTTACTTCGTAGATATTTTACATCAGAACCATCTACAATTTCATTGTCAATAGATTCGGTTTAATTTGAGTCTTTATCAAATTTACTACTGCTACTAGAATTCATTTCTTCTAATTCTTTTAAAATTTTTTATTTTTTCCATAACAAAACTGCAGATTCTTGTCTTTTTTTTCTTTTCAATCATTTTGTTTGCTTCATCTTCTAAAGCTGCCTTAACGGGTGTATCATCTATAACTCGAGAGCATCCGTCTTTTTGCTTAACTTTTATTCTCCATCCAAAGTTTTTATTATTATTATTATTATTATTATTATTATTATTATTATGTACTTCAGGCTTGTGTACAGTAACTTAAAACGAATAACTGCATATAAGTGTTAACATAACTGTGAAACAAATAAAATAATATGTAATGATTGTAATTAGAAAAAGGCTAAAAAGTTATTTTTTATTACTTGGGGTAGGATGGACATTGGTCTAGTGTACCCCAACTCGAGTGGACCAAGGTACCCCATGTTCTTGAACTTCAAAAATATAGTAGTAATATTTTTTTTCTTTGTCATAAAAACTAAACAAACTCTAAATAATTATTAAATCAATAAAATTACCTTATAACAGAGATTCAGTTTACTGCTCCAATGTTAATTAAACAAATTTTAGAAAGCAAAGTAGCAGAGTTCTGAAAATTACTCAGCAGTGCTAAAATACAACTAAAATACAACTGAAATAAAATGTCTCCTTATCGCTTTAACATGTGGTTTCTTTATAGGATTTGTGTGCAACTACTGGGGGCATTTGTTGATAGTAAAATAAAATAAAATAGTAATAATTGAGCAAAAATAATTGAGCCTGGTTCACTGTGCCCTTATGTCCAACGAGCCCCAACTCCCCCCTACTAATGATGAAATACATTTAAAATTTTATGCATATTTAGAGCTAAAAGAAAGCACATTTCGTCGAAACATCAATTGTTAAAATGTCCATTTAAACTTTTCTTTTAATTTTAAAATCGGTTTAAAATTTTGCTTTTATCTTCTTTAAAAACGCTCCAGACTTGTTTTGTTTATGATTTAAAAAAATGTTTTATAGTTTTCTCAGAATCATACTTATAATTTTTTTTTTACTTTTGCGCAAAACATTGTAAGTAGAAAAACAAAGCAAGGGTCCGAATAGCGTGTGGGCTAATGGCACCGTCGGTCTGGATAGCAACGGCCGTGTAACATTCGCTTGACCACAAAATCAAATCAGAAGAGGTTTCGCCTGATCATTGCAAGTTTAAAAATTTGTTGGTTAAAAATAATCACCGTATTGCAGAAAAATTATCAAATTAAACATTTTTTATCAAATTAAACATCTTTCTTCCTTTCTTTTAATAAACAATGTGCCATACTATTTTTTAAAAAAACATTCAGTTACTCAATTTTTTGTTTAGTTACGATTAATTAAACTTGTTGCGGACATGACAAATGCTCTAAATACTGTAGAATCACCCTGTTGCATTTCCTACGTATGCCATCATATTTCTAAGAACTTTAAGTTGCAAAGAAACTTATATAAATATACATGTTCGGAATTGTGCCATAACATCCATCAATTAGTCTTAAAGATTGTCTTAATTGATGGTCCATAAGCTGAAAGAGGTAGTGCATAATACCATTATTGTTACTGCATTTGATTAACATATTTGTAAAGTTTTATTTCTGAAATCTTCACTTTCAAATTTGTAAATTAAGTCAGTAGGAAGGAAGGGGGGGGGCACAATAGGACGACAGATATTTTTCTATGATTCAAAAGCTCGAAAATTAGAAAAAAATTCCATAATTTAGCTAACCACTATTCCAAAATTGTGGAAATTAGTCACTATCACAATTCATTTTGTAAGGAAGTTGTCGGAATTTTTGTTTCTACTATCACTGTTGGGAAAAATCAGAGAAGTTTTACTTTTGTGGATTCGAGCAATAAATTATTATCCAAGAATCAATATCTTTCCTTTAATTTAAACAAACTTTCTTAATTTCATGCATGCAATAATCTTTATTTTATTGTTAAATTTTGGGACTGTGCCCCCTGTATATAAACTTATGGCTTGTGGAGGTACAGAAAAAACAATGACACACAGGAACGGATTTAGGGGAGGGCAACCGGGACCTCCACAATGGACAATGTTAAGCAAAATTTCACCGAATAATTAAAAAGTAATGTCACGATTTTTATCCCCAAAGGTTTCAGATACAAAACAATTGGTTCTTGCACACATCTCGCACATTACTGGCACTGAATGTGATACATTGTAAGCCATATCAAGGTTATATTAAGAGTCCAACATAAGACATGAAATAGAAATTATTTTCTGAGTAAATAAAATCTACCTCCGACGGAAATCGTACTCTGGACCACTAGGCTGTGTTAACGTTAAACCCACTTCACCACGCAGGTAGTCAAAAAAATATTTTTGTTTGAAACATTATTAGGGGTATACATATATATATATATATATATATATATATATTTATATATATGCATATATATGGGTGGGAGGATAATACGTGGAGTACTGAAGCTTTGAAATCGAATTTTAAACTTGCTGTACTACCTTGCTCGTGCTCAAGTTTTTAGAAATACATTGCCTGAAAATCAATCTAACTTTTCTCGCAAATTATATGTTGTGATTTTAAAGCATGCAATTTCTAGGCAGGATTTAAAAGGTTATAATTTAAAACAAATTTATTCACATTTACATGGTTGATTACTGTTCAATCTTCCCCCTTTTACTCTCTTTGATTCTTTGACCAAAAGTGCGTTGTATGATGATGGATATTACATTGTGTAGTATTTACAAAAGATTTGTAAGTGAGTAATCTTAAGGTCTACTTAGGTGGTCCAAATCGTCCTTTTTGGTTTTCATTCCGATGTAGAATGACGAAAGGAAAATTTACATTAACTTAGAGTTGTTTTAAAAACACGCAAAATCAGCGTCCCCCCCTGAAAAAAAAGTGGGGACGCATAAGTCAAAATGAAAAAGTGGGGGGACGGCGTCCCCCCACTTTTCCCCCCTCGACTATACCACTGGTTTCCACACCTTTAAATCCGGCACTGACTAACAGTTCTCATTCCTAGTAGACTTTCCATCTTATTCGATGATAAAATGAACTTTTGCAGACATTTTGTTGCCGTTTACTCTTTAATTTGATGTTATTTTACTATTTTATATTTATCAAACACTGTTGAATAAAGAATTTTTCAAACTTATATGTGTTTGATGATTATCTCAACCTGTATTTAACTGTGGTAATATTAATGTGTTGCATAAGGCATCTGATTTCGTGTTTTAGTCATTGTCCCACTGTACCCCAATTCCTGCCCCATTGTGCCGCTAATAATTATATATTATAATTTTAAACTTAAATCTGATTTTTTTTAATTATTATATTTTATTTGCTTGGTTACAAAACTTTTTTATGGATTTGATATTTTTACTTACTTGGTTTCACATTTCAATTCATTTCACTTCATGCTTTTTTCCCCTTTATTTCAACTTACATACTTTATATCTGATGTTAGATTTCAACTCACAGAGTCTATATCTGATGTTTAGATTTTTCAACTCATATACTTTAAGATAGAGTATATATTTTTGAAATATTACATACTATTTTCTTTTTCAGAATATATTCTAAAATCTTAACTATAGAATATGTTTCAGCTTCTGATCTTTTGAGCTGTTGTATCGTCGGGGCGGTCCCTAGCTCGATCATTGCAATGTGCGAGACTTTGGGGGGGGGGGAATAGAAAACTGAACTGCAATTGAGTTAACGGGTTTTTTTTTTTTTTCAAACGAAAGTTGTTATGTCAATACAGTTTTAGATGTGATAAGTTGGTGTAGATTTAGAGAACTTGAATTTTGGTATAGATGTATAATTTGATATACATGCGATCCTTTTTTTTTTAGGTCTTAGTTTGAACCAACGGGTATAGATATTCTAGAAACTTTTTATAGAATGCATTCTGAAATTTTTCAAAGAAAATGAAATCTAGAAAATGTGTTATGTAAACTTACAAACTAAATCTAGAAAATGTATTACGATATCTTACAAACTTAAATCTGGACTCTGTATTAGGATATCTTATAAACTAAATCTAAATCTACAAATTAGATCTAGAGATTCTGTGCCTGGGGCAAAACCCCACTTTCTGAGGATGCAGTCTGAAATCTACAAACTAGATCTAGAGAATGTAGTCTGCAATCTACAAACTAGATCTAGATTTTGAAACGTCCCACCAAGTGCATTTTTGATTGAGGGTTCCAGCATTTGGTTATATAATTGACAAACTGTGTGCAGGATGTGTCTACTTGTAATCACATGTATAGATAACGAAATCGATGGTTCTAAAAAGTTGGAGAATATCGTTTCCGGGTAACCAGTGTGTGATCAGCATGCAACGGAGCCAATGTTTGTTTACATTTTAAACAGTAAACAAAGATGGGACGAACTTTTGCTTGAACCTATTTAACTGACATGAAAGGCAATTCAACTGTAGAATTGGTGATTTAACTGAACTTACTGCTAGTGCACCCGTTCCAAAAAGGATTAATGTGTGATCCAAATTTCACATTTTAGGTTTGTGAATAACTACCTAGTTTTATTAAAAACACTTGAGTGCAAAGAAACCTGAGAAATTATTAATTAGTCTGTATCACGTGTTCATTTATTATGAAGTACCGTAATTTATAGTAGTATATAAAATCGACATAGACAATTTGTCTTCACACTCAATAGATTTCTGAGAAGATATATATACAAAGCTCCAAGTAAATCCAAATGAATACCAGTGTTTCAATTAACTTACTGAAATTGTTCGTAAACTAAAATAAATCTGGAAATAAAATATTAAGCAAGATATTTACTTATTCCATAAAACTGTTGCATTCTCTGAGATATTTACGAAAACAATCGGCATTTTGAAAATCTTGTACATTTTATTCTCACTAGAGAGCACAGACCAAGACCATCAACAGAAAGCGAAAACGAAGCGTGTTCGGACTACTTTCACGGAAGAACAGCTCCAAGTTCTGCAAGCCAATTTCAATCTCGATTCGAACCCGGATGGTCAGGACTTAGAAAGAATAGCCCAAATTACTGGACTGAGCAAGCGAGTGACTCAGGTTTGGTTCCAGAATTCCAGGGCAAGGCAGAAGAAATACCTAAATAATCAAGCAAAGAAAGCCAACAGTAAGTTTTATTTATTTATTTAATTTTATTTACATTTTTCTAGATATTATATATATATATATATATATGTGTGTGTGTGTGTGTGTGTGTGTGTGTGTGTGTGTGTGTGTATTTATATATAACTATTTTTACCATCAAAGAATTATTTGTGAAGATTTTTTAAAATTTTTATTCTTTTTTTATTTCACTGAAATACATTTTGAGTGATAATTATAGTTATAGCTATGAAACAAATCAGTCTCATAGTGACACGTTCTTGACGTATTAATATAGTACATTGTAGCTTTTCGAAAAGTGTAAATTTTCTTTTGCATTGTCAGAGTTATTACAAATGCAATTATCATACTGACAAAGGTATACAAATAAAAGTAATAAATTCTCTGTATTGTTAAAAAGAAATAGGTTAGAAGGTAATAAAACAAACTGCTAAATTAAATTGTCAATAGAGAAAACATTTTATTTTCCAAAATCAATTTTTAAATTGTGATCAAAATCAATTTTTAAAGTGAAATGAGCTTCTAACATTAAGAAGTCATTTCAAATTGCAGAAGGAGATCCTAGTAATGAAAATTAAAGTGAAAAGAAACCATTTGGAAAATTCTTTTTAATAGCAAAAAATCTATATTTTAACTCTGCAACCTTTAGATTTTTTAAATATCTAAATGATTTTTCTTGATGCGCAAAAAAATTCAAACTTTATATTTTGAGTTGGGTACCACCTACTGCGTAGCAAAATTTCACTTCATTCGCTTTGATTGTTTCCACGTAATGCGCAGACAAAAATTTACAAAATTTTCTCTCTTTTTTTTTCATTCGAAATAATTTAAATATTTTTCAACTTTTGCAATCTAACTAATTTTTTGAATTATTATCTATAAATATCTTAACATGATGCCTAAAGAAAATTTTGTACAATTTTCTCAAAATCTAAAAAAGCCAATAAAACTTGTTAAAAACAAAGACGTCTATTGTTTGAGTTGAATAGCCAACTATCATATTAGCTAGTATACTAAATGTCAATTTGTTCGATCCAGACGCCTTAACCCCAGCCCCCACCCCAAAAAATGCAATTATTTAAAAAAAATTAATTATTAAAATTATATTATATTTTTATTCTTTAAGTTCTATTACGTTATGAAAATTCATTCTATTCCCGTGAGCCCTTTTTGAGGAATAAGCAAACGTTTAGACAATTTTCAGAAAATCTCAAATTCTAGTTAAAATTTTGAAAAAATTCGACGTCTGTAGTTTAAGGCAAGCGAGCACCAATCATGATAATAAATTTAATTTTATTTGCTTCAACGGTTTTTATGTAAAGCGTAACAAAAATTTACATACTTTGAATAAATTCTCTCAAAATTTTGTAAAAAATTTGAAGTTTATAGTTTAAGTTAAGTCACAATCTTTCCAGATAGTAAATATCATTTCCAGTTCTTCGAACCGTAATTTTTTTCGTTCCGGTTCATCTAAAAAAATGATATGGGTTCAGTTCCGGTTTTCGTTCCGCTAAAATATAGGTTTTCGGTTCAGTTCCAAATGAGTAATTTTATTTTATGTGTATTCTTATTTGTACTAAAAACATAATTCATTAATTAAAGAAGTCATTAATTTTCTATAAAATAGCACCATCAACTTTAAGAACTAATATCAACGTTTTGAAAGGATATTTCAGACAGCAAAAAATATATGGGGTTATTTATTTTTTCATCTATCTTAATTTACGGAAGAAACAGTGTGGCGTTTACATGGTTAAATTTTCAGAGGGTGCAATGTTTCTACCTATGCGGCGCTTACGTGCAATTAATTAAAAAGAAATCATTAATGCTTTATTCAACCTGACTGATATTTCTGAACAATTGCATTCTTCCGTCGCATTCACGTTAGTTTAAATTGTGGGCAGTTTGTCAGTTACATAAACTTCGGTATAGTGTTTTTACTTTGGTTTAGAGCTGTACATTTCTAATATTTTACTAAATGAGAGCTAGTGAGACCGGAATCTAGTACTTCCTAAAAAGCAATTCCGAACGGCTGTGAACATCCATATCAGCAATTCAATTCGAACCCCCGAATCCCAATCTGCAAGAGCAGCACCTTACCCATTCGATCATGATCAGTTTTTTGATTCGGTCAGAATGCCACTGGGACGTTTACAGCGATGCTACGCGTTAGTAGGGCGTTTACGCTGTTTCTAAGCAGTTTTGGTATCTTTTACACCATTTCCCTCTTCTGTAGCGTTTACTGGTGCGGCCTTTCTTCCGAGAATTACGGTAGTTTTATTTTAACTATTTTATTGAAAAATGTGGGTGAACCCTACTGAAATTTATATAAATGATAATGATAACGTATGTACTACATACAAACGTCAGGAAAAAACTCGTCAAAATGGTCTTGTAGTTGGTCAAAATGGATTGTACATGCATTTACATGAAATTACATATATGCGTATGATGAAATGTCTCGAAAAAACTCTTATAAGTAAATTTAGAGGTAATCAAAATCGATTCGTCAAAATCTGGATGCCGAAACTTTTCGCGATCACATTACTTTATATCCTTGTTAATTATATCCTTGTTATTACTTTATATCCTTGTACTTCGTACAAGGATAAGGTGGGTAAGGTGCTTTATATCCTTGGACAAGGATGGGTAAGGATGGGTAAGGTGGATGGACATTCTGTGGAATATTCCTTGGACAAGGATGGGTAAGGAGCTTTATATCCTTGTACGAAGTACAAGGATATAAAAATGAGACCAAGGAATAGTCCTATTTTCTCCGATTTGTCAGTTTAGGTACTTTATTCGAAAAACATCAAATACCGTGTTTACTCGTGTAATAGTCGCACTTTTTTAAAAAAAAAATTCCTGGCGAAAGTCTAGGTGCGACTATTATGCGGGGAAATCTACTACATAATATTGTACGTTCTATTGCTAAAACACTACAAGTATTATAAGAAAATACTTAATTTACCAAATGCTTTCAGTTTATCTGCCGTATGCTGAATAATGTTTTCGTCAGTTGCTCAAGAAAAAGAGGCATTTTTCTTTTTATAGTAATATTTTTATAGACAAAAATAAAGGTCAAATACGTGACTGCGGCGTTTATGCGGGGAAAATATTTGGACGAATTTTTAAGCTTCAAAACGGGGGTGTGATTATTATGTGAGGGCGACTAATACCCCAGTAAGCACGGTATTAAAACCGAACACCTTCAGCTGCTGTCAGTTTAAATCAGCGTCAATAAAATGCCCGACCGTTGTCGGACATTAAATGGCAAGGAGAGTAGGTTCTTATTATTTGATGTTTCCGAAACAACATATATAAACTGAAACAAATATGGAAAATATTTCATGGTTTCTTTTATTTCTGAGCCACTGTTTAGGATTATTCACTCATTCACTAACATACACCAAACCTTTTTTTTACACGGTAGATTGGTTCCTAAGAAAAACATGTAAAAATACTCGGTGTATATTGTATATAGAAAATATTCTACACATGGCGGTCCGTCTCAGATTCTGTTCGAGTAGAATATGCCAGATTCCAACTTAGTAGTAAAGATAATATTCGAAATGCGGATATACTGACATTAATGTCGGATATACTGACATTTAAGTCTTGATTTCAAGGTAATCTCCAGTTTGACGGTTTTTCAAAGCTCGCTTCTTTAAAAAAAGTGTATTTGGGATATTTTAAACCGTGTTAATTCAAAATCGCCTAAAAGTAAGCGGGAAATAAAGGTTTTAGTGTATTCTATTATTTTATTCAATTAGTATGTTATCAAACAAATCATAGACAAGTTTCAAAATAAATACTGAGAAAGTGTGCTATCAGTATAAAGAACAAATAGATCTTAAACAGGGGCGTAGCCAGAAATTTTTCATGGG
>JAWZYV010018799.1:0-65732 GCA_038373885.1 Cheiracanthium punctorium | reverse complement strand
CAACGTTTGCCCAACGTAACAACCTTGTGCCAACCACGTGCCATCAATAATCCAACGTATGTGTGCTAGTTGGGAAGAATAACGATTAGTACGCATGCGCGAGTTGAATGTTGTAAACATAATATCATTTCTGTGATATTCCCAGATATTCACCAATGTTGTAAACAGAATATCATTTCTGCGATATTCCCTGATATTCACCAATGTTGTAAACAGAATATCATTTCTGCGATATTCCCTGATATTCACCAATGTTTAAAATAGTACATTGAAATGAGTATATCGCTAAAAAATTGGACTAAATGAAAAAAAAAAAAACATTAGGATGTTATTTCTGAATGATAAGGTTATAAAATAATTGAAGAAATTCTCTTAAATGTTTTTAAAAAGGATTACTTTTAATTAATATCTGCCAATATCGGCAGATGTCGTAAATTCAATGTATGACATTCAGAGACTTTCAAAATATTGCCCGATATCGGTGGACATTCGTCAATATCTTTGTGCTACCTGGGTGCAGTAGTTGTAACCACACACACACATGATAAATTTCTGGCTGTGCCACTGATATATACAATTTTTATATATAATATTGTATACATTAAATTTATAAATTTGTATTATATAAATGGTATTAAACTAATTATTCTTAGTGAGCACAACTTATGTGCTAGTATGATTATTATATTTTAATATAATTAATTTTAATTAGGCATTTAGTTTAATGCAATATACTGTATAATTAGTTTGCATATTGTTCTCTTTCTTTTATGGATTAGTTTTTGACGGTTTAAACCAGATTTTGATGCTTGTCATGTCGAAAACCAGTTTTTGAAGTCAAAAACCCAACCCTGAAATGATGGTATATCACATGCAAAATGAAACTCAAAGTACGCTGCGAACTAACTACTAGACTAACCACTAAACAATAAAAAAAATAACAATTTGTATTTCCTCCAATTTTCTTAGCTACTTAATATTGAATGTAATTCTTGTGTTTCTTCACATTAATTTTAAACACATGAAGTTGAGCTTTAAACGTTTCAAAAGCTCTATACTCGCCCCCCCCCCCCAAAAAAAAAAATTAGAAATATGTTCCGAGACTAAATTAAAACTTCTGATATAAACTGCGATGAAGATAAACTTCTTTGCTTCTAAGAAGCTGAAATCACCCCCCCCCCAAAGCTTCGATATTATATTTTTAGTGTGCACTATATCAAAAATAACTCAGTATTTTTTGTGCACTATAACAATCACAATAAAAATGTACAAGAATATTTCACATAATGGCCGCAACGGCAAATATATTTACGTTCTCTTTCAAAATATCGCTAACATAGAAAGTGCAGACAAAAACACCTTTCACGAAATATTTACACAATTGTAGAAAAAAAATACTGATTTGATGTGCAGCATATTCTTTGTTGCATCGTCATATAAACAAACAATACATAAATCAATATATAAAAAAAACAATGTAAATGACAGTTAAATAACATAAAAGATGTACTTACATTTTAGAAGATAATTCTATATCCTTTGCCATGACGATCAGAAATGTATCCTGAAATAAGTTCAATGGCGGCCTCCGACTTCCCACGTTGTTGGTGTTTGGGAATTCCTGTTCCTCCCGCACGCCAAGAATAACGATTAGTACGCATGCGCGAGTTGAATGTTGTAAACATAATATCATTTCTGTGATATTCCCAGATATTCACCAATGTTGTAAACAGAATATCATTTCTGCGATATTCCCTGATATTCACCAATGTTGTAAACAGAATATCATTTCTGCGATATTCCCTGATATTCACCAATGTTTAAAATAGTACATTGAAATGAGTATATCGCTAAAAAATTGGACTAAATGAAAAAAAACAAACATTAGGATGTTATTTCTGAATGATAAGGTTATAAAATAATTGAAGAAATTCTCTTAAATGTTTTTAAAAAGGATTACTTTTAATTAATATCTGCCAATATCGGCAGATGTCGTAAATTCAATGTATGACATTCAGAGACTTTCAAAATATTGCCCGATATCGGTGGACATTCGTCAATATCTTTGTGCTACCTGGGAATGAAAGGAATTGAGAGCCTCCCCATTTTGTTAAGCAGTGAGAGTAGCTTTATTTTAACAGGTTATTTTCCAGATTGCCATTTTTTAGTTTCCTGACCTAATAAATGGGTATTTTTATGTGAAATTTGCAAATTTTACAAATAAATGTGCATGGTAAATCCGTGCCTTCATTAATTGATTCTGACGCTAGTTTACTTAATATATTTTAGAGTATCAGCATTCTTATAATGATTTTCGCTTTTAATTTATTAACTTTTTTTTCAGTTTCATCTTTAAAACATAAATGCACACACTTATAAAGATTGTATGAATATTTATCTATTTCACAAATGCACTATTAGATTATTTTAATCATTCATTAAAGCAATAAATAAACATAATCCCTGGAATGCTATAGCAATTAGAAGATCTTCATTTTCTAATTATGTATTAAATGGTTTATATATTTTATTTATAAACTGCACAGATTTCCAAAGGTTTTATTGAGAGATATGTTATATAGTTCTAACTTAATGTACTTGGTTATGCATTGAATTTTATTTGTTATTAATTTTGTTTGTTCGATTTTTTAAATGCCTAATGAGTGCTCATACAATTCTGCTGTGCATTTGAAAGCAGCAGTATCTGTATTTGTACTTTTTTGGCTAGTAAAATAGGGTCAGATGCTGAAAGTTTACTGAAATATAGATGTTGTGGCTACACCGAATATCTCCACAAGTGAACAAGCTACGAGAGAGGGTATTCCTTCCTATAGGAAAGTGCCGGACTAAGATATAAACCATGATCACTGCATGCTAAAGTATGTGCATGATAATTCATTAAATCAAGTTTGTAAATATATTGTATGTTCATTCTATTTTTTAAATATATATATATATATAATATATATATATATATATATATATATATATATATAAAGTATGTAGAATAAAATATTAATTAATGCTCCATTTTTTTATGCTGAGCTTAAAAAGGGGGATCTTTCAAAAAGAAAACAGTGAAAAAATGTCACGCATACTTTTTTTTTCACTTCTTCAGGGTTCATACTCATTTATTGAAATTAAATTCCCTGAGTTTTCCAGACACATTCCTACAAATTTCCAGGTTTATCGCAAGCATAAATAAAAGGTAATGATCAGTATTCCAAATAAATAATTAACATTTATGTACTTAACCCATTCGTGCCTGGATATTTTTGCGACTTTCTTTGATTTTTGCTAACACCAGCAGTAATTGATAAATTTCTGATGTCAACTTTTTGAACAAGGGATGATTTCATTTAAAATCATTATGTATAAAAATTGAAATGTCAACATTCTACTTGGCCATATTAAAATATTTTGTAGCATTGAGGTTGAATACTCGCGAATAAAGGCTCGGAAAAATAAATAACGTTTTCGACTGATAGCGAAAATGCCGTCCCAAAAAAGGGACGCTAGGCATAAATGGGTTAATACTTTGAACTAGTTACATATTCATAAACAGATATTACTAAAAATATTGAATAAAATGTTCCTAGTACAGCATGGTGAAAATTAACTAGAACTGGGAAGAAAATAAGCAATAAAATATTACTAGTAATACAAATAAGTACCTTTTCCCTGAGTTTACACTGAGATAATTAGTTATAAAAAAATTCCCTGAGTTTTCCAGGTTTTCCCCGAGGCGTACGAACCCTGTTCTTTTAGGTACATATTACAATTTATATACATATTAGAAGTTATACATGCACTACTTTCTGTTATTTTCATCAGTACAATCGCTTGGATATTCCTAATAATTTTTGTATGTATTCCCTGAATTCAAATACCCCATATTCGATTCCGCTAGTTAAGTTGAAATGACTTTTAACCTAAACATTTTGTATGTATCATGTTTTGAAAAAAAAAAAAAAAACTTGTTTCTATTATTATTTTTAAGTTATTTATTTTTGAAATATTATGTTTAAAAATATATTAAATTTCGCAATCAAAAGACCAGCATTGTATATGTTAATATTTATTTGAAATTTATAGGAAAGGATCAGATGAAAAGTCTACACCTGAAGAAGACAGCAGTGCCATCGTTAAATCTTCCACAGCTCTCTATGTAATTGAAAACGAGTCAAATAAGAAACAGATCGATCTTACAGATGAAAGTTAAGACATGAGTAAGCAAAATATTATCCTACAGTATAATTAGCTCATAATTCGACCGTAAGTTAATTAGTAGAGTTTGATTATTTCTGATAATATTTATCTATTTCACAAATGCAGTATTAGATTATTTTAATCATTCATTAAAGCAATAAATAAACATAATCCCTCGAATGCTATAGCAATTAGAAGATCTTCATTTTCTAATTATGCATTAAATGGTTTATATGTTTTATTTATAAACTGCACAGATTTCCAAAGGTTTTATTGAAAGATATGTTATATAGTTCTAACTTAATGTACTTGATTAATAACAAATAAAATTTGATGCATAATTTTGTTTGTTCTATTTTTTAAATGCCTAATGAGTGCTCATATAATTCTGCTGTGCATTTGAAAGCAGCAGTATCTGTATTTGTACTTTTTTGGCTAGTAAAATAGGGTCAGATGCTGAAAGTTTACTGAAATATAGATGTTGTGGCTACACCGAACATCTGCACAAGTGAACAAGCTACAAGAGAGGATATTCCTTCCTATAGGAAAGTGCCGGACTAAGATATAAACCATGATCACTGAATGCTACAGTATGTGCATGATAACTCATTATATCAAGTTTGTAAATATATTGTATGTTCACTCTATTTTTTAAATACCTAATGAGTGCTCGTTCTTGCATTAATTACTTATTTTAACTAATACAAGAAATCTGTGTGATTAGTTACAGTTAACTCTTTGAGTAATGAATATGCACTTCTGTAATTTTTTAAAAAGTGTTAAAGAATAGTGTAAAATCAGTAATTGTTCTGCAGATTTTTAGGAAAAATTTGATTGTATTTGTTTTCATAAATTAATCAGCTCCTTAGTCTTTCATTGAGTATCTGATTCTTGTTTTTGTAATCTATTCCCCTCAGAAGTTTGATCCACAAGGTTATCATTACAGAAAATAATGGGTGAGAATTTCTCACTAGAGATGTGGTTTGGGTAAATGCCCAGTAAGGTATTTACTTTTACCTCAAGTGAACACCCAAAATCAGGGGTAAATACCCTAATTTTGGGTGTCTACTTTCCATTTCTCAGTGGTAAGTTTTATATTCTGTGTTAAACTTTAGGGATGTAACAGATACTGATTTTGCCGGATATTGGATATCCAAAGCTCCTTTGGTTCCCCGATCGGATATCCGGCACTAAACATGTATTTAGTTATAAAGTGTGTATTTTCATTTTTTTTATATAATGACGTCAGAGCAATAAATTGCATGCATGTTTCACACATCATTAAAGTATTTTTTATTAATTGACTTATAATTTACAAGAACTAAATATCTTTACATATATGTATATAAAAAATGTAACTTAAAAAAGTTAAAATATTCTTTTTATGTGTGCATTACTGCCAGAAGCGAATACATTTTAACCATGACATATTTATTAATGTATCTATAATTGCAGATTATCTTCACAAAGAAATGCATACTTGTTTTATTTATTTAAGAATAAGATATCTATTATAGATGAGTTAATTTTTTCCTAACATAGGTTTAATGCCTTTTTTCTGTTTTAATAATTTAATATTAATTTACTTTAAGCAATTTTTAATTTTATTTTAAGTTGAATAACTTTTAGAGATTGATAAAATAAAAAGTAAATCTCTTTTAAATATTTATAATGAAATTACCATGCTTTCTTTTGTAGTTCTATATAGGTATGAAACAGAATTTTTCAGATTACGCATCAAATTTCTTTAATAAAAAATATTTTTTAAAAACTACCAGTTAAAAAAAAATAGATCTGTTTAATTGTTTAGCTCCTAAAATATACGAGCATTCTTTCACAGTACTAAAATTCATATGGCACCATAAGGGGGGGGGAAATGGGAAAGGGGGCAAATTCATTTTAAAAAATCATTTCAAACATCAGTTTCCAAATTTTAGGACAATTTTACTTTTTTTCTCTTGATTTCGACATTCTGACATACACACACAAAAAAAAAAAAAAAAAAAAAAAAAAAAAGATTAGTCAAAGTGCTTTATGAATGGAGTGACACAATCATACACAATAGTGTAGTACTGACTAAAACAACTATTTTAAACAATTAAAATACCAGGTTACAACATGGCTGTCTGCACGAGCAGCCATGTTATAATTTTCATATATTTCACAAACACTTTTAAATGTACATATTTTATGTAGACTTAACTTTAAAAATCAATTGAAACGTGTAGAAAATCATAAATGAATTTAAATACCTGCATTCAATTAAAAAATTATCAAAATAAAGGTTTATTTTTATCATTAGGTATTGGAGACTTCAATAAAGGCATGCTCAGTAAAAGATTGTCATAAAAAAGGATGAAGACTGAAAATTTCTACCTGCCTATGTAAATAAATTTTGAAGACAGAATAATCGGAGTTTTTTGTTATCATTGGATTTCCGGAGCAAATTAAGAATATCGGAGAAACTCTATGGGTAGAGAGTATAAAATTACATTATTTCTGGGATTACTATGAGAGAAATCGCATATACTGAATGCACATATTTTTCAAGTGATACTCTCTGCACAATGCTTATAATTAAACTTCCCCTGTAAACAGCAGTCCACTGCTGAAAAAGATGAAAAGATCGCCTCCAAATTTGCACATGGACAGTACATGAGATGTGCTTAAGTTTGTATTTTTTTTTTTTTTTCAGTTCAGAAAATGTTCGCTAAGCGGCACTTTGCAGCACAAAATCAACTCTAAATATTAGCCTAACTAGTAATAAATGTGCTCAAAAACTACTGAACAAATGTTGAAATTGTGTGTTTGTTTTGAATGATCCATTTCCAGTGTTAAGTTTTCTGTTTTTTTCAGTTAAAAAATGTATCCCTCTGTTTTATGTATTACTTTATTATAAGAATGTTCAAATATAATTTTCTATCCTCTCCCATACATATTATAGATAGAACTTTAGTAGTATATAGCCGGAAATCTGATAGTTATGTTTCGGATATCAGACATTATTTCAGATATTGAAAAATCAGCTGGATATAACAGATATCCATTATATCCTTATTAAACTTACGACTGAAAAATGGAAGCTTGTGCGACTTTTATTGAAAAATTGGCCGAATTTTTAAAAATGCGAGAATTTTGTACAGAATAAAAAAATTTGTACTGTGTACAAATTCTTGCAGTAATAACTTTTAATGCGAGAAAAGAAAAAAATGTGAGATTCTTGCACTTTAGTGAAAACATTGTCCCACAATCATAGAATCACCTGTATTTAAAGTCAAATAAGAAAACGAAATGATGAAAAGAAAAGGAAATTTTTTTTTGTAATGTTTAATAGAATTAGCTGGAAAAGAGCCACATTTGAGGCTTTCCTTTTCTTTACTATGAAGTCTTAGTTTTAATTTTAAACTGTTTTTACTTTCCAAACATGTACCATGTAAAAAAAGTATTGTGAGCATGAAAAATTCGACTAGGAGATTTTGGTGTACATGGAACACATCGATGTTTCCTTATAGGGCACATTGGACCATGCTATACCAAAATTTTTAGTTATAGTAATATTTGAGAATAAATATTATCCAATATTGCAATTGAATTATTATTTTTTCTTTTTATAATGAAACATATTACTTTTTTGGATTTGTAGATCTAGTTAAATTAATTTTCCTCAGCAAAAGAAATCCAGAATTGTAAAAAAATAAAAAGCAATCTCTTAGAACAAAGTTATTTGGTAAACTTTGAAAAAAAAATTAAATCTTTGGTTTTTATCATTAATAATTTAAAACAAACAAAGCTGCAGACTATTGTCTTTTTTTCATTTCAATCCTTTTATTTGCTTCATCTTCTAAAATTTCCTTAACAGGCGTGCCAGTAATAATTCGAGAGCATCCCCTTTTTGCTTAACTTTCACTCTCCAAAGTTTTTTTTAATTGTTATGTACTTCAGGCTTGTGTATAGTAACTTAAAATGAATAACTGTATATAAGTGTTAACATAACTGTGAAACAAAAATAAACTAATATGTAATGTTTATAATTAAAAATTTTAAAAAAGCTATTTTTTATTACTTGGGGTAGGATGGACGATGGTCCAATGTACCCCAATTTGAGTGGACCAAGGTGCCCCATATTCTTGAATTTCAAAAGTATAGTAATATTTTTTTTCTTTATCATAAAAACTAAGCTAACCGTAAGTAATTATTAAATCGATAAATTTACCGTATAACAGAGATTCAGTTTAGTGCTCCAATCTTAATTAAACAAATGTTAGAAAAAACAAAGTAGCAGACTTCTGAAAATTACTCAGAAGTGCTAAAATTCAACTCATTGAAATAAAAAATGGCTCCTTACCACTTTAACATGTGGTTTCTTTATAGGATTTGTGCAACTATGAGAGACATTTGTTGATAATAAAATGAAATAAAATAAAATAATATTTCAAAAATAACAGAGCCTGGTCCACTGTGCCCCTAGGTCCAACGAGCTCCAACTCCCCCTATGCTATTTTTACAAGATGTATATGTATGTGTGTATGAGAGTGAACATACCTCCTAAACGGTGCATTCGATTAAGCTCAAATTAGACATATTTGTTATAGACCATCATCGCAAGATAGGTATTGATTTTGATGTGTATAGGACTTGTAGGTTTTTTTATTTTTTTTATTTTTACAGGGCTACGAAAAAGATTTTTTTACATTATGGCCTATGGACCCCACTGTACAGAAGTAAAAGTAAACATTTAACACAAAATATGAAGTATTAAAGTGAGCTAATGATTAATATATTTATAAAGCTAAAAAGAAATTTCTCATAGAAGTCGAACAAGTTAATAACATACTAGAAAAAAAGTGTGTATGCATTTATAATTATTTTCATATTATACTTGCATTCTAACAAGCTATACACACTTAAAATGCAGAATATATATTAAATAGTACACATAGATGTATATGTTTGTACATCTGTTCATTCATACCAAAACCAATTTCTTATTTCAATAACTGGGAACAATTAAAATAATTGAATCAAACCAATATAACAGTTCTGTTTTAAATATACTCAACAAAATTAAAACAATATATATATTAATGTGAAATACTTACATTCTAGACGGTTATTCATTTATGTAAGGGAAGAGTGCAATTTAGTGTCCAACAGATCTATCAAAAAAGACTGAATTATAAAAATTAATTCATGCCTTTTCCAATGGGTCTGTTAGCTTAATGCTCTTCAAATTATACGGCAGAAATTCATGTAAGCACCGATTCATTCCTATAATTAAGAATTAAATATATAAATAGGGGAACAATACATTTATCGCATCACATATCCAACAATTTCTTCACTTAAACAAGTGCACATGAAACAAAATATGCTATTTTTATCTCTGGAAAACCAGATGCAGCAGCTTGTATATTTGGCACAAAAGGCAAGTTATAATTCTTTTACGAATTGCTCATGATGAATAATCGTTCGCCATTAACGTAATTCACCATATATTCTTTGCGTCATAATCGATGAGAGATGATCATTTGAGTCACATGCTCTTTCTCCTTTAAATAATACGATTAAAACAAGCCATGTTAAAATATAAACACTTATAAAATAGTCTAAATGAAGTATATGATAAGCCAGTAAATGAATTTTTAAAGAGAAAAAAAATGATACGTATAAATATATAACTCACTTGTAACAGCGTAATTACACTTACACAGCAATGTGATGTTTACAAATGTCGGCTCCGGCCTTGGAGGTAGAGAAACCTTCTTTAATCGTCCAGCAACTTGATTTTTCAAATTTCACAATTATTGTGTACTTTACTGAATGAAATGAAGTAGTCTGGAGACAATAACAAACCATATAACAACACAATAGACAATAACAACCACATACTTCAATGATGCTGTCAGTGTGTACGCATGATATGAAATGACTGGATCTTAAAAGCTTCTCGTCTTCAATAAATAAGCCAATCTTGTTATTACAGTCTGCACAATTGAAGATATTAGCTAAATCTAAATTCAAATCCATCACAATTATGCAAAAAATCGACGTCAAATAGAGAAATTAATCAGAAAAGCAACACTCTGTCAAGCGGTCAATACTATTGCTAATGCAATAATGTAAGCACGTAGAAATGTACCCGTTCTACAGCCAATTTATTGACGTTTTACAGCGCCGCCTCTAGGTCGTTGAGATCGCGAATTGCAGATCTTAAAGTCACGTAATTTAACTTTTAATTTTAAATTAAAATTAAAAATCAAATCAAACTAAAATTTACTCTTTATTTTCTCAGTTAACCCATACAGCACATCAAACTTGCAGCAAGCTTGATTTATCAAGTCAATAAGCTTGAAAATTTCAAGCGTGTAAGCTTAATGCAAGCTTGAATCAAGTGTTCTAGTTTACACTTGCCCAGCTTGCATTAAGCTTGACATTTCAAGCTTAATTTCAAGCTAAAAAAATTTCCTAAGTAGACGGGGCGCCGGTCGGCGAACTCGCCCCACATATTTTACTTTGCCACGCATTTTCCCCCTCTATGCTGAAATTTCAATTTAATTTGTTTCCATCTTGTGTTCGTGGCTGGAATAGAACCCGGGACCTTTCGGTTGGGAGTCGAGCACGCTATCCGTTCAGCTACTAAGCTTCACGCAGATATGACTAAAGTTTGAAGTGACTTATCACGCCGTTTTCTCGCCAGATTGATAAGTGGGCGATGTGTTATTTGTTTCTTTTATTTTTCCATGTGATGCATCAAAATTAAAATAATGGGACTATATTCCGTATACGGTGCCTTGTTTACATGTCAATGGTTTGTTTACAAATCATTGGCGAACAATCTGACGCGAGAGTGAGCGATGCACCGCCAACTGCCGGTGGTAGTTGTGACTGGCAACCATAAAGAATACGTGTTTCGTCAGGTTTGGGAATTTGAAATTGTTTGCGTTATTGATGGAAGGGAATGAAATGTGTTATGTTAATATAAGAAAAGAATTTGTGGGTGTTTGTTAGAAATATAGTA
Source organism: Cheiracanthium punctorium (assembly GCA_038373885.1). Lineage (NCBI taxonomy): Eukaryota > Metazoa > Arthropoda > Arachnida > Araneae > Cheiracanthiidae > Cheiracanthium > Cheiracanthium punctorium. Next base: position 54,505 of record JAWZYV010018799.1, on the reverse strand, counting down.
CGTTATAAGCCGGTGGGTGTTGGGGACATTTCTGAGCGGTTATTTACCAAAAAAATAGAGGTAAGTGTTCTTTTTTAACGAATCTTTCGATGTTTAAGGTTTTTAATGTGAATTTTAAATTGATATTTGAAGTGTTTATGTTTTCGTAAGTGCTATTTACGTGCTATTCTAATCATACTGACTTTATAAGAGGTGTACAACTAGGTTGTTTAATCCACCGATGTTTTTTTGAGTTGAAAACGGGCCAGTGTTTGCCCAGTTTACATTAGCTGTACAACTAGGTTGCTTAGTTCACTGTTGTTGTTTTTTTTTAGTTAAAAACGGTCCACTGGTTGCGTAGTTTACATAGCTGTACAACTAGGTTTCTGAATCCACTGAGGTTTTTTTAGTTAAAAACGGGCCACTGGTTGCCTAGTTTAGATAGCTGTACAGCTAGGTTGCTGAATCCACTGAGGTTTTTTTAGTTAAAAACGGGCCACTGGTTGCCTAGTTTAGATAGCTGTACAGCTAGGTTGCTGAATCCACTGAGGTTTTTTTAGTTAAAAACGGGCCACTGGTTGCCTAGTTTAGATAGCTGTACAGCTAGGTTGCTGAATCCACTGAGGTTTTTTTAGTTAAAAACGGGCCACTGGTTGCCTAGTTTAGATAGCTGTACAACTAGGTTGCTGAATCCACTGGGGTTTTTTTAGTTAAAAACGGACCACTGGTTGCCTAGAATGACTAGTAAACATGGCGACAGTCGCTGGAGCTTGGCGGTCGCCAAGCTCCAGCGACTGTCGCCATGTTTACATGGGGTGGGCACCGGCTTGTATGATTTTACCAAATAATGTTATGTGTGATTTAGACTCTACTAATAGGGAAATAAACATAATATAAACTTAAGAGCAGCACACGTTTTAAAACTTTCAGTACCGCAACACTCATGAGCAATTCTGCTGGCCAAAATCGAGACAAACGACTGATTTTGAAATCAATTTCGTAGTATAATTGTATTTTATTTTGAAGAATTTCCATATTTGGAAATATAGAGTGGGTTTACTTACTTAACGCAAATTTTGTGTTAAGTAATCTGAAATCAAAGAAACAGATAGTTAAACGTTACTTCGAAATGCTATATCACAGTTGCTAACATGTATGGAATACAAACAAAGTCATTTTTGTAAATATTTCTTAAAATAACAAATAATTGAAAAATTTTGCTATTTTTTAACGCTAAAAATTCTCTTTACAAATGTGGTTAGTTATTTTCCTACATATTGGTATGCTATATCGATATAGAGCATTTCGAAGAATTTAAAATAAGTTTAAATTAATTTATACAAATGTAAATTTGAATTATTTTCATTGTTCATACTTTATAATTAAAAAAATTATTTAACTTCTGAATTTTCTTTTTATCCTTTGTAATTTTATTTTAAAACTACAAAAGTGTAAGATGTAAGATTTTTGGTCCCTAAAATCTGTAGGTCCTGGGCAGTTGCCCCGTTTGCCCTGCCGGTAATATGGCACTGGTAATAAAATAAAACACATCTTTTACGAACTTTCCGCAAATTTGAGGACGCTAGACAATTAATGTCCATTCTCTTTCACAGATGGCGCCATCACTGCGCACTTTGAAAGCTAAAATCAAGCTTGCATTAATACGTCAAATTCAAGGAAATGTCAAGCTTGATTTAAGCTTATGTGCTGTCTGGGAATATAACAGGTTATTTTTTTAGATTAGAATATCTATTGGCGCTGTAGTGCCTCCACTCATGTTTTTTTCTTAAACATTCTATTTCTTCAAAATTTCCTTATTGCTAAGGTAATTTTTTCAGACTATTAGTAACAAATTGAACTTTTTAAGCTGATCCACTGAAGCTATATTCCTCTGTTTTTGGACAAAGAATATCACAAATCATGGGGGGAGGGAGAAATACCATTTCATTATGTTAACAGAATCATGAATTTCAATTAATGAATTCATTATTATGTGTATATAAATGTAAAGATATTGCTAAAAAATCAGCTGTTTAAAACGTTCATATTAACTCTAGTAACAATATGGCTTAAAATACTAGATTGCACCCCGCCTCCCGAAATGGAAACCTATATGCGCTACTAAATACAAACTTTGAATTTTAAATTGCTTAATATTCTTCTTTATATTCTGAAAAAAAGGCTGTCGATGTATGCATTATTTTATTCTGCATAAATAAGTTTCTAGTCTTTTCTGCGTGACCAGCATTAAAAAAAAGAGTTTTATTGAAATTTCGGACCTTTTTTTAAAAATAAAAATTGCTATTTTGATAAATTATAACAATTGTGAAAAAAGTAGCGTCTTGTTATACGAAATGTAAAGCGATGCTGTATCCTACAATTTTTTTTCATCAATAACTACTTTTTTTAAGTTTTCCTGAAGATCTACAGAGAAGACTTATTTGGGAAACACAGTTAAAAAGAGAAGGATTTAAAGCTTTAGGTTATTCGAAGCTGCGTTCAAAGCATTTTACAGAAGATTGCTTTGAGAAAGCAAAATTTGGAAGAACGTGGTTGCCAACCCTCTTCAATTTTCCTCATCAACTCCAACAAAAAAATATTCTCATCAAGCTTGATAATGTACATTAACTCATTTGATAATGTACACCCTCCAAAAAAAGTATTCGAGCAAGAGAGAAATTTCCTATTTAAGATTTGGGAATAACAATCGAGTTTTTGAAAAACGCACAGCTTGATAGAAATATAGAGTCATATTTATGCATAGCCTAATTCATATTCTTTGATAAATAATTTTTAATATACGAAACCAACGTAGGAAATTTCTCTATTGCTCGAATACTTTTTTTGGAGATTGTACATTACTAGATTTTATTACAATGTTTTATAACAAAATCAAAATAATACAACAAATACAACAAAAGAAAATGTTTCAAAATGCTGTTTCCATCAAAGTTCCAACTTCAAAGTAATTTTGCTAAACAAAATTAAAGACTAAATAATTTCAAAATAACTAGAGAGGGAGAAAATAAATAGTGCTTTAAAAATCATTTCCCCCCATTCTCTTTCTAGAAAAATAAAATGCTTGAGTTTGCAAACCAAGGGTGATAAGCAGCCAAATCTGCTTATTCTTCTTCTCCTACGACGCTCTTATTTAGCTTCAACTTTCCCGGGAAATACAATAGGAGGCTCCCTGCACCTATATCCCTTCTCTATGGTCCAGACTGCCACTTTCCAGAAGAGGAAAGCCGTGGCCCTTACTTGTTACGTAACACCGAATAGGTAAAGCATAGCGTTTTCATTGGGTTTCTCCTCTTTCCGCGCCGCGGGAGAGAGGAGAAACCCAATGGAAACGCTTAAGCACCGCAGCTTTCCTCTCTAGGGGGCGTTGGTAAAACTCTGTTCGTAATAAAACAGGTACAGCCAAACAACAAACAAGAAATGCTAACAGGAACAAAAAAACAGGAACTGCTCGACAGTACAGGAACAGGACTGCTCAAGTAAACTGGTAAAACAGGAACTGTTCGAGTTTTACTCGGGGAGATTGACATCGCTAACGGCTTTGGATATTTAATAGGAAAAACGTGGCGGCACGTATTTTCTAACCAGTGGAGCCGATGGGAGCGAACGCTAACAATAAACAAAGGTCACTTGATCTATCTCCCAAGTTGGGAAAAGCTCGAGCTACGCACCCAGGTAGCACAGAGATATTGCCCAATATCAAAATTACAATATTGGGCAATATTAAATGGACCCCCCTAAATGATATTCCTGAATATTATTTTTTGACATTCAGAGATATCAGTTTCCAACATTTCTGAATATTTTTTTTCAGATATCCAGGAATATCTTTTTCTGATATTCGTAAATATTATATTTTGACATTGAGCAATATTGGCTTCCAGCATTTCTGAATATTGTTTTCAGATATCCAGGAATATCTTTTTCTGATATTCCTAAATATTATTTTTTGACATTGAGCAATATTGGTTTCCAACATTTCTGAATATTGTTTTCATGTTTCTCCCATCAGGGAAAATATTGATTGTAAAAGAAATTGGGGGGAGGGGGGACTTGACTAATTAATATTTCACATGTAGACCTTTTTTTTTGTTTGAAATTATAACTCAAAAGAGAATTGTTTAATGCTTTAATATGAAATGAAAAATTTTCTGTAGTAACTACAGAAAATTTTTCATTTCATTTTAAAGCATTAAAAAATTCTCTTTTGAGTTATAATTTCAAACAAAAAAAAAGGTCTACATGTGAAATATTAATTAGTCAAGTCCCCCCCCCCCAATTTCTTTTACAATCAATCTTTTCCCTCACAAGTAGGAGCCCAAACATACAATATTGACCTGATGGCTGATGCTTTAATGGGTTAGCTGAAACATGTCTTTTTTTTTTTTTTTTTTTTTTTTTTTTTTAATGACTGGGGAAAAAAATTTTGTACATGAGTTTTCATTTGATGGTGCTAAAAGATCATTCTTCGCGCTGATTCTGACTCACCTTTTGGAGAACGTAAAGGCCTTTAATACTGAAATTGTGCAGCAATTTATATTGTAGAGTACAATTAAAAGCTTGAACAAATATAGTTGAAGCTTTTACTAAGAAAGCTATTTTATAATCACCTACAGAATATAAAATTTACTTTGGATTTTATAGTAGCTACTACTCATAAAATCCACAAAGACAATATATTTTTAATTAATACAGCTCTGCTATAACAACCTCAGTGTTAAATCAAACTGCATACTCTTTTCTTTGGTCAACACAGTTTATCTAGAATTTTTCAGAAAGATTGTGGGAGTTATGACCAATTTCAAAGTATACAATAAATGTTTGCCATATGTGTAAAGGGAAAAGGCAGGGGGCAGGAAGTATAAATAGAGCTTTTCTTCGAGTAAAATAATAGCTATTAAAGAAAAAAAAATTCCAGTAATATGCTCATATTTCTCTTTTTTTTACTCTGTACTTACCTTGAAACGTTTCCCATAAAATGTAATTTGCCATTGGAGGTTATTTCCCCCACCCTAATTTATATTAATTTCAATGAAGTACTAATGCATCTTAGATACAATGAATTCATTTTCAATATATTTGTATTAAAAGTTAATCTCTTAAGCCTTTGGATTTCATTAAAAATTACAAGAGGGGTGAATGATAATTCCAGTTACGAGTGATTAAATACATTTCTTTATAATGTTTCAAAGTACAGTAGAACCTTGGTTATGCAATGCTCCATGATATTCAATGTGACACCTTGGTTAATGTAAAAGATTCATGATCAGACTTCGGATGATTACACATCCATCTGCAATTGATTACAAGAATTGATAAGGATTACGACTATGGCCAATTCCTAAAAGGATTATGACCGGTTACTGTTAAATTTGCAAAAAGGTAGTAATCTTGATCTTAGTGAAATCAAATATTCCGAAAATTCTGAAGTAATGCAATTTTATTACACTATTTCTGTAGAATTTATAAAATAGCAATCTTATAGCGAATTACATTTGACTGTAATCGTTTCAAAGTCTGGACATGATCTGCAGTATGTTTAAAACTGTAATTGTGTTATGATTGTCAGTGTTATCCGAGGCATGTTTGATTCTGACCACCTTGGATAATCAGGGTTCTACTGTAACTTGATCGAAAAGCAAATATTATTGGTTGTAAACAACAGAAGAAGAAAATATTAAAATAAATAAATTTTGATTTGAAACAAATGGATCAAAATCTTTTTTGGGCTACATTTCAAGATTTTCATTAAATTGGAAATGCTATTAAAATTGAGTAATGCTTAAAATTGCACAATTGTGAATTTTAAAAACTAATTTAAGTTTTAATTCATGCAAAACAAAATGCGCTTTAAACAGCTTACTGGAAAAGGATTAACACTGGTAAAAAATTAGTAATGTACATTTTTAATATTTTAAATATCCCTAATTATAAACACACTTCAAATTAAGTTTTCTTTCCAAAAAATTACATGAAACAGATTTTCATATTTTATTTTTAAAAACAAAATTATCTTTATAAGTTTTCAGTATAATTGTCCACAATATCAAATGTTAAGGAACAATCTGAAGCACGAATCTTTTTTTTATTCTAATCAGATGCTTCAGCTAAACTTCGACCAAACATATTTGCCAAAACCTCCTTGTCCTTCTCCTTAAACTTCAAAGCAGCAGCAGCTACAAAAGAAAGAAAAAAGAAAGCTTTTCAGACATGTAATTGCTACGCGATAAAATTAGCTAAAATATTTTAACCACATGGTTTGCTTAAAGGTTTAAATTATCAGAATGAAATTAGTAAGTTTCCCCCATCAAAATCAGGAAATTTTGCATTTTTAAATTAATAATTAGCGGAAGAATCAGATTTGACTTTTTGTTACTCTCTTTTACTCTTAAAATAATTGACAGTAGAAAAAAAATAAAATTGATGAATATTTTAAACCATTGATATTGGAAAAACTATTAATTAAAAAATACATTGCTCATTTCAAAACATATCAAAATGGTATAGTATGCTGTTTTATACTAGTTTTTTAATTAATTAATGAAACAATACTAACTAGCAAGTTTGATCCCCAGATCCAATAATTTTTAATTAGATTGGGTTTTAGTTTGAGTTAAGTATTATTAGTGGCACCAGGGGCGTAGCCAGAAACTTTTCATAGTGGGGGGGGTTACGACTACTACAACTCATATATATGTATACGTGTAAAATTTCTCATGGGGGGGGATGACCCCCCTACCTTCCCCCCCTTGGCTACGCCCCTGAGTGGCACCCAAAATTTGCTTAGACTTTGTAGAGAAAAAAAAAGTAATAACAGATAACAGACTCTTAGTGATAAATTTGAGGGTACTTACGTATTATCCGGGCAGTCTGCCAAGACGAGCAATTTTTTTTGCCAAGAGAAACGCTGGACATATGAAATTATTAATGGTTTTGAATATGATTGGGGCAACAGTTTGGCAACTCGTTTGACGGAAAAATAGTTTGGCTGGAATGACCACCGGGATAATACGTAAGTACCAATTTTAGGTTGGCCATGGAAGGTAAATTTCCATAAAATTGTTTTTATAGGAAAATCTAGAATTTAAATATAAACAAATGACACTTTTATGGCATAACAGTGACTATTCACCACAAATGAATTCTCATCCCTAATGAATAAGCATATTGATTACTTTAGGAGGTAATTACCTTAATGTTATGAGTTTTTTTTTCCTGATTACTGTTTCAAATTTAAATCAGTTAGTAATAGCACAGGTTAATGCAATGTGTCATGATTTAAGAAAAACTGAAAAGCAACAAAATTCAAATTTAACATCTGAGTGTTTTCTCTTACATTAAAACTAATTTCATTGGGATATTGTTTTTTGTGTGTGTGTGATTGTGGAATGCTACGTTAGGACTATCTGCCAAGGATGGGGGTGCCTTGGTAGGAGGACTTTATACGGGTTTCTAACGCTTATTCACATGTGATATTAGTAACAACTTGAATCAATTTAGTACTATGGTACTATACTATATCTTTCATTTCTGATATAAAAAATATGTATTTGTTTACTAATTGGGGAATACTTAAATTTGTTTACTATTCAGTTGTCGAATATTTAAGTATTTGGCCGAACCGTCACGGTATATAGTCGAATAGGTATACTGCCAGTGTACCGAATATTCCGTGCATCCCTACATTGTACATTGCCATACATAAAGAATTTGTTGATAGCTTCATTACAAAATGAGTAACACATGGTATTACTAAAATTAACACTTACATTATTGGGTCTTTCGGAAACCTATGATATTGGCGTTCAGGTTCTTTCACTCTAGCTGTGTCATAAAGGACACACGTAACATGGGAGGACTTCTTTTTTCTGTAGAAAGAAAAACTAATTAAAAAGGGGGTGAAGTCAAAACAAAAAGTTTTACAAATGACAATATTGAAGCAAAATAGCCCGTACATTAACATGAAATATTTTTACAAATAACTTATCCGCAATGTCTGTAACTAAGGGTAGAATCTTGTGTTTTGTTTTCTTTATGTGCTGCCCCTCGGGCAATCTCTGAAATTATTTTGGTCACAGCCAAGTACAGTTTGTTGCCCATGCAACTTTTGCTATACAATTTTTTTTTTTTTAAATTGCGGCCGTTACTATGAAAAATGGATTTTTGACTACGTATGATTTGACTATGATGGCAGAATTCTCTTGACGGTGATCGGCTGCTTGTAAACAAATAGGAAACGAGCACACTGAAGATAAAACAATAGTAGTTTCTTTCTTTCTACTCTTTTTTATAATTATCATGAAAGAAAATTCTTTTCTTTTTGGTTGCCCTAAGGGCAACTGAATTCTTTGTTTTACTTGCCCGTTTAAAAATCTGACTGCCCTGGGTAAGCAGACAACCACAACTTTCGAGTGCTGTCTGTACCTGAGTTCGAGTAATTTTAGATAATGCAATTCTCTGTTAATAGTGTCCACAAGGCTGCTTTTAATTACAGCCAAACTACAAAGGTTATCTGCGTAATGGGGGGATCAGGGGTGGCAAATAGGGGGTGCAGTTGCACAACCAAATGAAAAACTGAAAAACCTGGGGGGGGGGGGGAGAATGCCTTTGGACCGAGAAGGAATATTCACATTATAACAACTGGAGAAAACCACGGGAAAAATAATCATATTTCATTATATGATAGATCATCATTTCTCATCTCTCCTATACAGTCGAACTCTTATAGCAAACCCAGTATATAAAGAACTAAGGCACGTATCCAGACTGGTGGTTAAGGCAACTGTAAGCCAGCCCCCCCCCCGAATATCTTCTGACTGTTTACTTAGCTTACAGATGAAACTTAGGTTACAATTTGATACACAGTCCTCAACAAAATAAAATCTTAGGTATGGCACTCCATATCAAACTATCTCGTGACCAACTTTTCTAAAATTATAAATTTGATAATCAAGATACAAGATATGTGTTACAAATTTCATTAACTAAAATTTACTGTGGGTCATGATTGGGCTCCAGCAGAAAAAAAATTGAGATTTTTAAAGTAGTAAAAGTTATGCGATGGAAACAAATGATGCAGGGTTGGCCAGTTTTTGACAGTTTTAACCATGGTTTAAACCATCATGTCAAAAACTGTCAAAAACCTCAAATATTGAGTGGAAAAAATAAACAATACTTTTAAGTGTTTTACTTTATTGCAAAATAGCTTATACTTCAATATCTGTAATGAATTAATCAATTAATATTTAGAAAAATAAAGCACTATAATCAGTAAAAAATGCTTACTTTGTTTACATCTATCAGGTTTATTTATTTTTAAGAAGTAAGACCATTATGTACTTTGTAAAGATGTGCTTACTCATAGCATCCAAGTCCCAAAATTTTTTACTAATTTTATTTTGAATGGAAAACTTTAGTATACTGATAGTTAAAATGATCTAATCTTTTATCTCTTTAGTCTAAATGAGTGAAATTGCTATGCTATTGGCTATTCCTTAAAGCCTTTTCAATTTAGATATTTAGATTAAACCAAAAATAAACTTGATGTTTCTTCTAGGAAATGTTTACCCATACGTTAGTTTGAAATTTTTGAAAAACTGCAGAATATTATTCATTAATTACATATATCAATGGCGTAGCCAAGGGGGATAGGGGAGTCACAACCCCCTCCAATGAGGAATATTTTTTGTCATACAAGAAGTATATTCTTCGTCATACAAAAAGTATATTCTTCACTCCCGTATCACACACACACGCATACATATATGTGAGTTGCAGTAGTTGTAACCGCACACACACATGATAAATTTCTGGCTGTGCCACTGATATATACAATATTTATATATAATATTGTATACATTAAATTTATAAATTTGTATTATATAAATGGTATTAAACTAATTATTCTTAGTGAGCGCAACTTATGTGCTAGTATAATTATTATATTTTAATATAATTAATTTTAATTAGGCATTTAGTTTAATGCAATATACTGTATAATTAGTTTGCATATTGTTCTCTTTCTTTTATGGATTAGTTTTTGACGGTTTAAACCAGATTTTGATGCTTGTCATGTCGAAAACCAGTTTTTGAAGTCAAAAACCCAACCCTGAAATGATGGTATATCACATGCAAAATGAAACTCAAAGTACGCTGCGAACAACTACTAGACTAACCACTAAACAATAAAAAAAATAACAATTTGTATTTCCTCCAATTTTCTTAGCCACTTAATATTGAATGTAATTCTTGTGTTTCTTCACATTAATTTTAAACACATGAAGTTGAGCTTTAAACGTTTCAAAAGCTCTATACTCGCCCCCCCCCCAAAAAAAAAAAAAATTAGAAATATGTTCCGAGACTAAATTAAAACTTCTGATATAAACTGCGATGAAGATAAACTTCTTTGCTTCTAAGAAGCTGAAATCACCCCCCCCCCCCAAATCTTCGATATTATACACTGCTGGCCACCCAAATTGCAACACCAAGAAAAACAAGAGATATCACAACAAAATTTATTGTGTAGATAACATGTTGACCAAGTAACAAATGATTAAATTTACAGCATTCTATGAAGCGTGGTTCCTGCCAAAATCAGTACCCAGAGTAGCCGCCGTTGTTGGAGATCACAGCTGCCACACGCCTCGGCATTGATTCAAAGAGACTTTGAATGTGTTCTTGGGGTACAGCAGACCAAGCAGCTTCCACACGTTGCCAAAGTTGATCTGGTGTGACAGCTGGGGATGAACTCTGGGTCAGTCGTTGAGCAACCATGGACCACATGTTTTCTATCGGCGAAAGATCCGGAGAGCGCGCCGGCCAGGGAAGCAATTCAATCTGGTGATTGACGAAGAACCCTTGGACAATGCGTGCCACGTGTGGCCGTGCATTATCCTGCTGAAATATGGCTGTTGGCAAGCCCTGAAGGTAAGAAAGGACAACTGGCTCCAACACCTCGGAGATGTAGCGCTGGCTGGTTAAAGTACCGGCAATGCGTACTAGAGGAGTGCGAGAGAGATATCCGATACCGCCCCATACCATAATACCCGGTGCAGGACCAGTGTGACGGTGCATAATGCAGCTGTTCAGCATCCTCTCTCCACGGTGTCTCCAGACTCGAATCCGACCGTCGTGGTGTTGCATACAGAAGCGTGACTCGTCAGTAAAGAGAATTTCATTCCATTCTGTCGTCCACATCCTTCTTTCATCGCACCATTGGCGGCGGAGACGTCTGTGGTTCCGCGTCAGAGGTAGACAAAGCAACGGACGTCTTGCGGACAGACCATTCTGCTGTAAACGACGTCGAATGGTACGCGCAGACACTGGATGATGCGTTACAGACTGAATCTGCTGTGATATGGTTCGTGATGTGACTGAGCGGTCCGTCACTGCCATGCGTACAATCTGCCTGTCATCACGTGACGTGGTGCATTGAGGTCGATGCGGTCGATCACGTCTGTCCGTCGTACCCTCCTGCACCCAACGATCACATATCCGCATCACAGTTGTTTGGTTTCGTCCAATACGACGACCGATTTCCCTGAAAGATAACCCACAATCTCGGTATGCCACTATCCTTCCTCTGTCAAACTCGGATACTTGATCAAAAGATGATCGTTGTTTCCTACGAGGCATAATTTATCGTTTTTTTGAAAAAAAAGCAAGAAAAACACAATTGCTGTACTTGAAACTGTCGAAATCTCCAAGCCTTAAATAGCGCTTTGAGGTGGCGCCACAGGCGCGCTTGATGTGCGTCTGCGCTGAAATTCTAATCATTTGCATATCTCACCTCAGCTAATGCATGTTGTAAATTTCATATTATTTGCATGCTTCCTTCAGGGTGTTGCATTTACGATGGCCAGCAGTGTATTTTTAGTGTGCACTATATCAAAAATAACTCAGTATTTTTTGTGCACTATAACAATCACAATAAAAATGTACAAGAATATTTCACATAATGGCCGCAACGGCAAATATATTTACGTTCTCTTTCAAAATATCGCTAACATAGAAAGTGCAGACAAAAACACCTTTCACGAAATATTTACACAATTGTAGAAAAAAAATACTGATTTGATGTGCAGCATATTCTTTGTTGCATCGTCATATAAACAAACAATACATAAATCAATATATAAAAAAAACAATGTAAATGACAGTTAAATAACATAAAAGATGTACTTACATTTTAGAAGATATTTCTATATCCTTTGCCATGACGATCAGAAATGTATCCTGAAATAAGTTCAATGGCGGCCTCCGACTTCCCACGTTGTTGACGTTTGGGAATTCCTGTTCCTCCCGCACGCCAAGAATAACGATTAGTACGCATGCGCGAGTTGAATGTTGTAAACATAATATCATTTCTGTGATATTCCCAGATATTCACCAATGTTGTAAACAGAATATCATTTCTGCGATATTCCCTGATATTCACCAATGTTGTAAACAGAATATCATTTCTGCGATATTCCCTGATATTCACCAATGTTTAAAATAGTACATTGAAATGAGTATATCGCTAAAAAATTGGACTAAATGAAAAAAAAACAAACATTAGGATGTTATTTCTGAATGATAAGGTTATAAAATAATTGAAGAAATTCTCTTAAATGTTTTTAAAAAGGATTACTTTTAATTAATATCTGCCAATATCGGCAGATGTCGTAAATTCAATGTATGACATTCAGAGACTTTCAAAATATTGCCCGATATCGGTGGACATTCGTCAATATCTTTGTGCTACCTGGGCAGCTTGGCAAACTGAACGCTTTGTTTATCTCCTCGAAAAGCTCAAATCCGGCATTGTGAACGGCTTGGGTGGGAACGGCTTGGGCGGCGCGGCAGATATGAATCCCCCTTTAAGGTGGATTCTTATCTGCCGCACCGCAACCATGCCGTACTGTTTCGCCGTTTTGGGCCGTTGGCTGTCCGCGCGGCGAGCTTGCGGTGCCGCAAGTAAATACACCAATGCTCTTCTGTAATTGGCTGTAGCTGTAAAAGCCCTTCTGTAATTGGCTGTAGCTTTGCGGTCGCTGCGGAATATCTGTTCTCGCCAGATAATGCGCAAACCCTCTGCGCTCGCCGCGCGGGCGCCGTGTTGCTCCGCCACGTGACGTCATTGCGGCGTCTTAGCGGTGCGGTACGGCCAGTATGAATCCGGCTTTACCTGATTTTTCAATCCAATCTTCGTTCAGCACCACAGGGCATGCTGGGAGCGATAGCAATGTGATGTCCGGACTTGGCGATGTTGTTTTGCGCCAGCGTTTGCCTTAGGGGTTCCACCAGCAACAGGGATCTCTGAACCAATGGAGTCCTTTCACGTGACGTCACAGCATAATTACAATCCAGGGTCTCTTCAGCAGGCGGTACAAGCAAACCTCCTCCTGAGAAATTTTAATTGTATCTTTTCATTACGTCCGATTTAAGGTTTTTTATGCTCATATTCGGTAACGTGACGGTAAGTATTCTTTGATTCATTAGCTAGAATTGTTAACTATTTTTTTTTGTTAGAAGCGATTGGGACCTTTATCTAGGGCTGTGGCTTTCGTCCCGAATGATCCAGAGAATTGTTAACTTGAATTTCCTTAAGCCTTTATTTATATGGCTCAGATGTAAATGAACAAACGATATGGCAGCAGTTATGGCTGACTGTAACACACGCAGTTTCATTCAAAATATTGCTTTTTTTCTTTTCTCTTTTCATAAAATAAATTTTTGGTGTTTGCTTGCTCAGTGTGTGTGACATAAGAAATTTTTTAAAAATTGGGGTGCTACTTTACATCTCGGAGTAATTTATGGGACATTTTTCTGTTCAGTATGTAGTTTATAGTTTTAAAATTCCTGGCCTGTTTGTTTTTTCTGTGTATTTTATTCATAAGGTCTTATTTGCTATTGTTGATTAAAAAATGATAGTACATATAATGCATAATTTTTACATTCATGCATATCTTATTGCGTTTTTGTTAGTTTTGTTTGATACCTACCTTATGACATTAGTGCATGCAGAGGGATTCACTTGCCCCTCCCCCAAATTTAAAATATGCTTGACTGTTTTATAAATTAAAATACATTAAAAAATATAGTAAAAATGTTTTTGTGTTCAGAATAATTTGTGCATCTGACCCTGCTACTTTGTGAGATAGAATGCTATTTAGCAATGCAGCTTACCTCCAAAAATGGTTAAAATATCAACCAACCCTGTTTACTTCTGCCAAATGCTATGACATACAGCTAATAATGAAAAGCATTGCTACATGTCATCGAACAATGCAACCTTGCTCTTAAATCCTTTCATTTCTGTTCATGTATTGTAAGTATGTTTAAGTTTTGTTTCATCTTTGTGTATGCCATTGATCATACTCAGTGGCGTACCCAGAAATTCATTTGAGGGGGGGGGTTGCATATCGTCATTACCACAAAAGTACTGTATTACTGGGTAAAATCTAAAGAGTATATGCTAGGGTAGGTAGGGGTCGGTAGCTATCGGTATAGTGGACAATTTTATATACTGAAATCTTTCAAATTAATTAAGTTCTGAAGTGTTTGAAAACTGAAGATGGGTCATCTTCAGTACAGGTAAAATATTACAGGATTTAATAAAAATATTACTGTTACTTAAAACTGTTATCTAATGTACACTTTCCAGCTTCAAATTGACGTTTGGAATTTTTTTTAACCTTCCCACTGTCAACCCCGTGTTAAGCCGTTCGTCGAGATTGTCTCTCAAATTGACAAGACCGACTATAGTCACTAATTGAAGATTCCTTCAAAAGCGCCCAAGCCGTGTTTTGTCGTTTTCTATTTTTGCTTCTCAAACCGGCAAGACCGTCTCCGGAAATTGTCCCTTCCCCCTCTGAGAATTCGTGAGAAAGGAGAGGCAATTAGCTGCCACAATGGGGGTGTCCTGCCGTCAACTCCGATTCTATTTATCGGGGTTGACGGTCCTGCAGGCCTGAGGGCTGTGTCCCGCAATCTTGAAAGATAAGGCTGACAGAAGAGCATAAATTCTCCGTAATTGGAATTGTCGCGTTTAAGGGGTCAGTTAGAAATGCAAAAGAAACCCCACTCTCCAAAATAAGCGATTTCCTCACCCACAAGTCCGAAAGAGCATTGACCCCTCACCCCGCACCTTTCGAATGGGGAAGCTGAATTGAGGGGTTAACAAAAAAAAGTAATGGTCATTCCTGGACAAATGAAAGTAAGCTTTATAAGCTGTTATTTGGTCTTAAAAACAGTTGACCGTTCGAAAAGATATAACGTGGAAGAAAAAATCTCAAACATATGCTTTTTGATAGATATCTTTTGAGTGTTACTCTTTCCAAAATAAAATCCTGCGTTTATGAAATTACAAACGAAATCGGCCTTTTATAATCTAAAAAAGCAATTTCTGGGGGGGGGGGTTACCGTTTAAGGATACGGATTTTTCAGTTAGCTCATAATTTCGAAGCATATGTTAATGTTTCTGATATATATTATTTGTTTCTATAATTTCATAGAAATTGGGCACTTTATGAGATAAATATTGAAACTCAATGCAATCTCTCTGGTCAGTACCTTGAAAAACTTAATTAAAAGCCAAGTGTATAGAAGTGCGAGTATAAAAAATGAATTAAAAATTGATAAAGATTAAATGGTGTCAGTAAATTAATATTTATAAATCATTTTCAGTAGACCTAATCTGTTTAATGCGAATTAAAATGTTGATTAAAATTCTGAATTTTTATCAACATTTTTTTTATCAACATTTATTTGTATTTGGATCTTAAAGTTTCTGTAATGCAATAATAATTATTTCTGTGTCAATTAATCGATTAAATGGTTCGAATATTCGATTAATTTTTTTCCTGGCTATTTCTATTCGGCTAATTCGATCACATTGCTGTTAAAAATATATTTATTCACTATTCAAGTTTGATTAAAATCATATTTTCTTCTATAAGATTCGACCTTCCTAGAGTGTAAATCTTCGTTGAAACAGCGTAACTTGCTGAGTGTAATTCTTTGTTATTATTGGTTATGAAATTTATATTGTTACTCTAAAAACCTCTATGATGATTTCAAGAAGTTTGATTTGTGTTTTGAACGTAAAGAGAAAACGTTGTGAATAAGATCTAATTTCACATAAAAATCATTATAAATTTTGATCTCATATATAGGTAAATAGCTATGGTACTTAAGTTATCAGTAACTGCCTAGGTATCATAATTGAGCATCTGAAGGTTTAACCAATTTATACATTATTTTACTTTTTAAAAATCAAAAAAAGCTTCCACCGCCAAAATTCGGTGAGCTAGGATGATTTTTATTTTGCAATACGTGCTTAAGCTTAAGACTTTTCACATAAAAAAATATATATATACATATGCATTATTATTGTACATTTTAGTCCTTTTTAAAATAAGATTTATTGATTTATTTTATTTTATTTACAATTACTATTAAACACATTGGGCGAAGAGAGAACTAATTGAATCGATGAGTGCCGATACCACCTCAGTCACAAAAAGGAAATTTTTCAGGAGAGAGAAAAAACTTCATAACTCCACCAAATTTGAGATTATTTTATGTGGCAAGTTTATCTATGAACTATAGATGCCAAAGTTGTTTCAAATATTTTGAGATTTTGTAAAAATCGTGTAAATGTTTGTTCTCGTATCCCTCAAAAACAGCTTTAGGGAGTAGAATGAAATTTAGTAACATTATGATCACTAACAACTAAAACAATAAATGCCTGATTTTATTTTATCTTAAGTTTGAAAAAATTTTAAAACTTTGCAAAATTGCATTTAAAAAAAAAGAGAAATCACTATAATGCGTCCGGAGTTAATATATTAGCTAGCTATTTAATTTTTAAAAAATGTTGGATTTTTTAGATGTTTATTTGCCGTTTTAGGTTTTTTGAAACTTTTGAGTTTTCTGGAGGCATAATATTTAAATTCTGTAAGGAATCAAACAAAATTTAGTTATAGGAGAGGAATGTCCTCTTGACATTAAAACTTTTCCACTAAAACAAAACGTTAAGTTTGAATACAAATACCTTCTCTACTGAGAATTTCACTCAGCACTTACTTACAATCTAACATGGAATCATTTAACAATAGACAGAAGTTATATCGTTGCTTTCAATAATTTTGCCTATAACCTACTTCCATTTTTTGTACTCCTATAATGCTGACGATAAGTCAGGCTTTTTGGAAATCTGCATTACATACTAATCTAAGACAGGTAACTTCATCTAATTATTTGAGACAATTCAATTTAAAGTAATTTTAAAAAAATATATGCTTTAAATAAAAACAGGTTGATAATGAATTTATCCTAATTTCAGCATTAAGCTAGCTTCTGATAATCACAATATTTTTAGCACTATGTTTAAAATTTCAAATTTTGATACCTACAACCTCTGGTGATAAAAAAAAAAGTTGCAAAAAATGAAGATAAATGCCTAAATTGTTATTAGATAGCAACATTTTATAAAAGGTTCTATTATATAAAGAATTAAAGCGTGACCTGTTTGGGATACCCTGTATATTAAAACTTATCTAAAGATAACCATCTCAATAGCTATTTTCTGCATTTACTAGAAATTGTATGCACTTGGCTAAAATAACTAACATAAGAGTCAATTACTGGTGAAATCCATTTTTTCTTACCCAATAATTGATATATAGGTCATCTTAGATAAATAAATAATTTTGTTTATTAAAAAAATCTCTACGTATTTACTTTATGAACTATTATCTAATACGAATGTAGGAAAAAAAGGCACCAGGAAAAAATGCCCCCTCCCCTCCTCAGCAGAGCCTGTTTATCGGCAGGGCAACCGGGGCACTTGCCCTGGGCCCACCAATTTCAAGGGCCCAAAATTTTTGTACTTTTCAACACAGATTGTTATGTATTAATTCATAAAAAACTTTGTATAAAAATTTGGATTGTCATTATCTTGAGTCGTAAGCTGATTCTCTGACATTTTACTGTACTAAGGGTCCTCTAAAACCCATGAGCATTCGATCAAAATCCGTGAGCCAGTGTTTGAGCCTCTTTTTGCAAATTTTATTATAAGAAAGTCTCATCAGTTTTAAGATTCGTACTGTAAGTTTTTCGATTCTTTTTATTTATATTTTAAAGGAGTTTAGTATAGAAGTGTACGTATATGTACTATAGTATGTGTCTAGATATTCATTTATGAAAATAAATTTTATCCATGTATGCAAAATCATTTAATATTTGTTACTGCAATGTATGCATATATTTAGTATCTAAACTTGATATATATTTCTGCAGATAAATATGTGCCCAGAACAACTTAAATGCGGACTATGTAATTTCTCGTAAATGCAAAGGCCCAAAAATTTGGATTTGCCCAGGGCCCAATATCGTGATGATCGGGCCCTGCTCCACAGAATTATAATTTTCATAGGGGCATGGGGGGTACGTGCACTCACATGACAAATCAAATGTAGGCTATAAAAGATTCTTTTGTAAATTGAAATGCATTTATTAGAGAAAAGACTAAAAACAATTGTGACCCCTCCTCTCTGCAGAATTTTTTTGGGTCCGCCCCTGATTTTTTTAAATAGTGGACAAAAACTTACTTTGATTTGCTTTTAACGAGGCTCTTGAATTTGCAAAGTGGGGGGGGGTCGTCAAGCACCCACCTGCCCCTATATGGGCTCAGAGTAAATGTGAAGATACTATTTAAAATGCTATTGTAAAATTCTGTTGTATTTTGATATCAATAGAAATAATTATAACAATACTATAGTTCAAAATAGGCTTTTTTGAACTCTTAATTTTAATTAATTTATTTATTTAGGTTTTTTTGTGCGCGTGTGTGAGGGGAGTTATGCAAAAAACGGATAAGAAGTATGATGATAACTTATCTGGAAGCATTTAAAATGTATTAAAATAAATAAAATAAAATGCATCAGATATTTAAAAAGGCGCTTAAAGTGATACACATCACTAAAAATAAAATAATTTTCAGATTTAATTTTACAGCTAAGCCAAAGTAATATTAGAAAAACCAAACAGATAGCTAAAAGATTAGTTATTTTTTAATTTTTTTAAAACTTGTCATGGTTACTGTGAAAGTGAATAAAGCGTGAATGTGACACAATTTATTTAAGGTGATTTGATCATTAAAAACTGCCGGTTTGTAGATATATTTCTCATTAATTAATACATATTTAATCATGTCCTTTTGCTATGAGCCTTGATTTCCCTTTTTTATATGAAAATAATACTATTTAGTTCGGTAATTATGTTTGTTCTGTTTTTTATAAAAACTTTTAAAAAGAAACAGACATACAGTGGAACTTCTTTTTGCATATCTAACCGACCCCTTATTGCGATCAAGATCGCGCCGAAACCCATTACAGGAAATTTATGACTCTTCTGACCTTCTGACAGGCTTCTTGCGAAGAGAGCATACTGTCGTTTGAAGAGGGGTACGCCTGACCAGGAAAGACAAGTTAATTATCTTTTAGACGGTCCCTCTTTTGAACCCCAACACCCCGGCTAAGGCATAAATCCCGTAAATCGTTTTTCGATGTAATGGGATACCACGGGCCTGAGGGTCCACTGTAGTATCGGCGGTGGAGTATTTTTCAATGGCTCTGGCACGACGGACCCTGGTATTGTTATCAAAAGAAGACGAATGGATTCTGATCCCCCTCCAATCTAATTACTGTCAAGGTTGTCTTCAAATTTCGCGTACGCATAGCTGAGGAATGTTCGTACATCCATTAATTCAAATTAGGGAATAAGAGTTTAATTATACAGAAAGCATATTAGTCAGATCTGTTGATTTCTTTCTTCTTTTTTAAATTGCTTGCTTTTATATTTTACTTACAAAATTTTCCACTACTGAAATAGACATCAAAAGACAAAGTTTATAGCTCCGTTTAAGATACATTTAATGTATTTTTAAAACACCTTGGCAATAATTATTATTGAGGAAGACACATGAATATTTTTATAAAAATGACGTAACTGTGGAGTATCGAAACTTGAAAGTGCTTTTTATCCCATTTTAACTCTTTCTTAAGAAGTTGATGATGAATCGTCTGTGATTTCGATTTGTCTGCTTGTCTGTCTCCTAATTGCTGTGGACATGGAATTAAGGGTTTGTACGAAATTTTAGAGATATTATGAAAGGAGAGTGGAAAAAGCGAACAATATTAAAGATGTCATTTTTTATGGAAAAGAACTTCCCCTGTCTTCTAGCATTTGCTGTAGGGAAAGGTTTTGTGGTATATTGAATTTTTTGCTCTATTTTAGCACTAAAATGCTTGATAGTCTGGAATAGAAACTTTTAAGTAACAAAAAGCGCTTTTAAAAGTACTTTTAAAAGCGCTTTTCCAATTCCCCTCCACCACATAATATTTACAATAATTTTAGAGGTATATTTTTTAAGGGGGAACAAAACAGTGTTTTGGTGCATATTTTATTTTGAAGGCTGTAAAAATCTTGCAGAAATAACAATTTTACATACGTAAGCCAGACAAATTGTGTGTCCGTATGTAAGGGAGGTCTGTTTTGGTTTGAGCTTCGGCAAACCTACACGAGGGAGATCTGGTCCAGGGAGATTCCTTGGTCGGGAGACATTTTATTAACCTCACACCTGGAGAAAACCGACCAAAATTCCAGACAGTTTGATAGCCGGGTGGTCCCGGGTGGAACACGGGACTTCCATATTTCAGTCGTCTACCATGTTTAGTGTCTTTGTCTACGTTTAGTGTTATGTCTTACCATGGCACTCGAAATAGCCTGTAGGAGAAAGTATATCGCTAAAGCTGTTTACTATACAAAATGAAATTAATTATAAGTAGCAAATCTAGATGGCGCGACCATGCAGCCAAGATATGCGTTTTTCTTAAAGCAAACATGGAGTCAGAAAATAATATTTCAGTGCATAATAATTCTTGTTAAAAATTAATCAAAGTATTCAGAATATTATTTTTTAATTTATGTATTGATTGTAAATAATTTTACGATTTAAAATTCATTTTTTTCATATTTTTGTAATTTATTTAAAGGAATTTTTGTAATATATTAACTGTGTAAACATTCACTGCTTAACTGTAAGAATAACGGTAATCGCTAGAATACACATGGAATTTTGTTCTCTACGACGATGTGTAGTTGAATGTGATTGTATTAAATGCATGTGCGAGAAAGTATGTTAATAAAGTGAAAGTTTTTTTCCCTTTTCATTGGAAGTAAATCTGTGTTTTAATTAATGGTTCTGATGATACCTAATAAGTAACCAGAACAATTGGTGACATTCGGACTTTTTCAACTCGCACCCTCTCCGTATCATGCCAGATGATAACAGTTCCCAGCTTGAAGCAAGCAAAGTCAGCATCAAAATTCCACAATTCTGGACGGATAGACCAGAAATATGGTTTTACACGGTGGAGGCCCAATTTAAAATCGGCGGAATAACGTCGGAGGAAACAAAATTTAATTATCTCGTGGCTCAACTCGATCCTAAGTATGTGGAGAACATTTGGGACATTATTAAGGATGAGACCCAGAATAAATATACTGCTGCTAAAGAACGCCTAACGAACTTATTTAAAGAGAGTGAAAATAAAAGAATTCAGCGTTTATTGACCGGTTTGGAGCTCGGAGACTTGAAGCCAAGCCAGCTGCTCAGAAAAATGAAGTCCCTGGGAGACAGCAACGACGTGTCGGACAAAGTGCTACGGACACTATGGATGGACAAAATGCCAGATTCTGTAAAAAACATTCTAATCGTCAGTGATGAAAGCCTGGAAAAATTAGCAACGATGGCTGACAAGATCTTAGAAATGAGTCCTCGAATGGAGTTGGCAGCTGCCAGTAAAGAGATAACCCCCTACGACGAACTGTTAAACAAAATATCTAGCTTAGAACAACAAATCGCCAGCCTACAGGTTCAGCGTGCCAGCAGACCGAGTAATCGCCGTGCCGACCAGCATAAACGAAGCCGTAGCAGCTCTAAAAAACGCTATGACCCTCAAGGGAAATACTGCTATTTCCACTACAAGTTTGGGAAAAAGTGTTTCCTCGATAAGTGTAAACCCCCGTGTGGCTGGAACCAAGAGGGAAACTCCAGTCAGCAGTAGAGTCAGCGGCTAGCCCTGCTGCTACTATAGGAGACAGCCGCAAGTTCAGACTATTTGTCAAAGACAAAAACACTGGACTAAGGTTTCTAGTCGACAGTGGTGCTGACGTTTCATTGCTGCCTGCGGATTCAAAAGACAAAGGCTTGTGTAATTATAAATTGTACGCAGCAAATGGCACCGAAATACCAACATTTGGTATTAAAATTTTAACACTAGATTTAGGACTTCGACGGTCATTCCAGTGGCCTTTTGTGGTTGCCAAAGTCAACAAAGGGATCCTAGGGGCTGATTTTCTTAATCGATTTCACCTCCTAATCGATATCCACAAGAAGCAGCTAATTGATGGCACTACTCATCTTGCTATTCAAAGTGATATAATGTCAATCTGTGATGATAATGTGATTTCCACTTTAAGTGATTCCTTAAAATTTTCAGAACTGTTACGTCAGTACCCCAATATTACAAAACCGAATTTCTTAAACAAATCGGTTAAACATAATGTGCAGCATTATATTGAAACCAAAGGACAGCCTGTGTATTCACGAGCACGACAGCTGGATGCAAAAAAGCTCCAACTTGCCAAGCAGGAGTTCCAATTTATGCTTGATAATAATATAATTCGACCATCAAAATCTCAGTGGGCGAGTCCACTCCATCTAGTGAATAAAAAAGATGGGACACTCCGCCCCTGTGGCGATTATAGAAGGCTTAACGAACAAACAATTCCTGACAGGTATCCCATTCCAAGAATAGAAGATTTCCAATTAATCTTGGGAGGTAAGTCCATTTTCACAAAGTTAGATCTTTTAAAAGCTTATTACCAAATACCTATTGCTGAATAGGACAAACCAAAAACAGCCATCATTACCCCATTTGGGTTATATGAATTTAATGTAATGAGCTTTGGGCTCAGAAATGCACCCTCAACCTTTCAACGCTTTATACATGAAGTCTTCCAAGGCTTAAATTTTGTCTTCCCATATCTAGATGATGTTCTAATTGCCTCATCTTCTGAAGACGAGCACAGACACCATCTGAAATTAGTGTTCGAGAGACTTGACAAGTATGGTCTATGTATCAACGTAGCCAAATCTGTATTTGGTGTGAAGGAAATTGAATTTTTAGGCTATCGTATTACTCCTGCTGGTTCCAGTCCCCTTCCAGAGAAAGTGGATGCTATACGTAATTTTAAATTACCAACAACTATCCATGAATTGAGAACCTTTCTTGGAATGGTAAATTTTTATCGAAGATATTTGAAAGACGCTGCACAAACTCAAGCCATTTTACACGAATTGCTTAAAGGTGCCAAAAAGAAAGATAGACGTAAAGTCCCTTGGACAGAAGAAGCAATCCAACAATTCGAAAAGTGTAAGTCGGATCTAGTCGAAACAGCCCTGCTAACATTCCCAAAACCAGATTGTCCATTATCTGTAAGCACAGATGCTTCAGATTGGGCAGTTGGCTCCGTTTTACAACAATGGGAAATGGAAGCTGAAAACCTATTGCATTCTTCTCAAAGAAGCTGAATGATGCACAAAGATCATACAGCACATATGACCGCGAATTATTAGCAATCTACCTTTCAGTGAAACATTTTAAGTTTATGCTCGAAGGAAGAAATTTTGAAATTTTCACAGATCACAAGCCTTTGACCTTTGCATTTCGACAGAAAAATGAAAAAGCTTCGCCCAGACAACTGCGTCAACTCCAGTATATACCTCAATTTACCACTGCTATCAAGCATATCAGCGGAAAAGATAATATTGTTGCTGATACTCTCTCTAGAATCGAAGAGGTAGCTATTATAGATTATGAAGACATTGCAAAAGAGCAAACCAGTGATCCAGAACTGACAGAATTAATTCAAAGTAATGCCTTGCTGAAATTTAAGAAGAGTGTTCTTCCATCTGGACATTCTCTGTGGTGTGACACATCCCAAAATAATGTTCGCCCATATATCCCTAAAGCTTTTCGAAAAAAAGTGTTCGATCAAATTCATGGCCTATCCCACCCAGGCATTAAATCCACTGTGAAGCAGATAACTGCCAGGTTTATATGGCCAAATATGAGAAAAGAGATCAGTGAATGGGCAAGAGCAT
This sequence comes from Cheiracanthium punctorium, assembly GCA_038373885.1. Taxonomy (NCBI): domain Eukaryota; kingdom Metazoa; phylum Arthropoda; class Arachnida; order Araneae; family Cheiracanthiidae; genus Cheiracanthium; species Cheiracanthium punctorium. Next base: position 30,291 of record JAWZYV010018799.1, on the reverse strand, counting down.
GCCTAAATTGTCAAAAAGTGAAAATTACAAGGCATACAAAATGAAAGTTTGGAGAATTCCAGGAGCCTGATGCAAGATTCAGTGTTGTGCACATTGACCTCATTGGTCCACTGCCACCTTCCAATGGGAAAACATATTGTCTCACATGCATTGACAGATTCTCCTGTTGGATGGAAGTGATACCTCTAGAAGACATCACCTCTGAATTAGTGAGCAAAGCTTTCTATGAAAATTGGGTGTGCAGATTTGGAGTACCTAGTAAAATTGTTACTGATCAAGGTCGATAATTTACCTCTCAATTGTTTAAAAATCTAGCATCAGTGTGCGGTGCAAATCTCCGTCACACAACACCTTATCACCCACAGTGCAATGGGAAAATTGAACGCCTTCACAAGACCTTAAAATGTGCTATAAAAGCCCATAATACCATTAAATGGGCTGAAGTCCTTCCAACAGTCCTCCTTGGTCTCAGAGCAGCTATTAGAGAGGATACCAATCACTCTATAGCTGAAATGATATATGGTACCAATATCAAACTCCCAGGAGAATTTTTTGATCCACCCACATGTGATGTTGAACCTGACAGTTTTGTCAACAAGCTTCAGAAATATATGGCTTCCCTAGCACCAATAAAATCTCCTAAGACTCGGCAGCATAATATCTTTGTGCATAAAGATCTAAAATCATGTTCGCATGTTTTTGTAAGAGTGGATAGGGTAAAAAAATCACTCGAGCCAGCATATGATGGCCCTTTTCAAGTATTAGAAAGGAATACAAAATATTTTACCTTACAAATGAAAGGTAAAGAGGAAAAAATATTTCTATTGACAGGCTTAAACCTGCTTATCTCATCAAAACTGATGACTTACCAAACCATCATATACCATTAAATGATTCGAACACAACTCGGGACCCTCCTCAAAGCACATCTGATGTTCCTATCCAGACAAACTCTCGCTCTGACAGAACAATCAGACTTCCAGTCAGGTTCAGAACATAGTGGTGGACGTTTACAATTACTGCTAATACCTGACTTACATTTTACAAAAATGGAAACAATATTGTGCACCTGTTTACAATTTAAGCTACAATTAAGTTCAATTTAAGTGTCAATGTTAGTATTCAATGTATACTGTATGTTTTTCATCAACATTTAATTACTTATAAGTGTATGTATAACTGTATATAGATTTATTTGATGCATTGCATTTTAAGGGTGCTGGTATGAGGTATAAAGTCAAACTATTTAATTTACTGCACCAGGCTAACAAAGTAGGTTCAGGTTAGTCAGTTTTCTTTTGCTAAATGTTTAATGATCCTAATGGTATGTACAGGCATGTGTTTGGATATTTTTCGTATAATCCTAGACATTTTGCAATTGTAACCTGTATGGGTTAGTTTTTTCTAGTGGAGTATATCCAAGTGTAAATTGATCCAATTTTCTCTAATATGCATATTCTAACATTTCTCCTACCATGTCTTTCTAGTATCGTAACTTAGTTACTGGTAGGGGAATAATGTAGGAGAAAGTATATCGCTAAAGCTGTTTACTATACAAAATGAAATTAATTATAAGTAGCAAATCTAGATGGCGCGACCATGCAGCCAAGATATGCATTTTTCTTAAAGCAAACATGGAGTCAGAAAATAATATTTCAGTGCATAATAATTCTTGTTAAAAATTAATCAAAGTATTCAGAATATTATTTTTTAATTTATGTATTGATTGTAAATAATTTTACGATTTAAAATTCATTTTTTTCATATTTTTGTAATTTATTTAAAGGAATTTTTGTAATGTATTAACTGTGTAAACATTCACTGCTTAACTGTAAGAATAACTGTAATCGCTAGAACACACATGGAATTTTGTTCTCTTCGACGATGTGTAGTTGAATGTGATTGTATTTAATGCATGTGCGAGAAAATATGTTAATAAAGTGAAAGGTTTTTTTTCCCCTTTTCATTGGAAGTAAATCTGTGTTTTAATTAATGGTTCTGATGATACCTAATAAGTAACAAGAACAAGCCCATGCACGTTAACATTCACAAAGAAACTATGCAGTTAAAGATCTAAATACTTCAAAACCTTCTCAATCACTCTATCACTTTACAGAGAAAGCTTATTTTTCTGGCTAGTAAAAGTCATCTCTGAGGCACCCTCCCAACAGGGCCGTAACCAGATGGGGGGCTACGGGGACTGAGCCCTACCTAAAAGTCTCCCAGCCCCCCCCTAAGATTTTCAAAGATTTCAGTAAATTCCCTGACGTATACAAAAGTTTAGTGGAATCACAAAGCTGGACAAAAACACAAAACTTACGCTATTCCTTACACCTTGATTTACTACTCGGGGCAGGAATGCCGAGGGGGTAAGGTAAAACCCTACCCCCTCGATATTGCCGCCACGCTTATCCCACGTTTCTTAGACTTGAATTTGGCAGTAAATCTCGATGAAAAAATTGTTAATGGATTGAATGGTAAATATTTTAAAATATGGCATTTTGTGAAATAAAAATTCTAGGTGAAGATGTAAAAATTGGAAGAACCTCCCCCCCCCCTCCCCGAACTACTAATATTTATATTTAGTCAGCCCCCCAAACTAGATTCAAAGCCCTACCTTGCATGCCATCTTGGTTACGGCCCTGCCTCCCAACCACAAATGAAAATAACCTCAAATAAGTTCCATTTTTTGTAGTTTCCAGAATTCATAGAAACATACCGATCCCCCCCCCTAAACTTATTGAGCTGCTGCGCTTCTGCTTACAGCAGACCCACTTATTAAAAAATGTGTGTATATATATATATATATATATATTAATTTAAACAAAAATATTTAAAATATTCATTTTTAAGGTGCTAATTCTGAAATTTTCGAACCTCGCTGGTCTACTACGGTCTATGTTGCTGTGTTAAGCACGAGGACCATCTGATAAAGTAAGAATACCTTTGGCGAACGACATTTTAAGGGGTTCTAACACATATTCATGTTACATTTGGAGAAAACCGCCCGAAACTCCAGATCGTTAGATCAGCAAATGCGGTGTAATCCAAAACTCTGGACCTTCACACTACCTTACATCTCACATCCACCAATTTTCATTGTCTTATCCTCTCTTCCATTCTATGGAGATAAGAATGTGGTGGGCGGAAAAAAGCGCACTCGGAAAAAAACGCACGATATTGAAGGGGTTTATTTTTTTTATATGAGTGGGTGGATGGGCGGGCTTGGCGCTTGAAATAAAAAATGTAAAAAAGGAGTGGACATCCGAAAGGGTGCTTTTTGGTGTAGTGATTTTTTTTAAGTATTTGATTTTTTGTTTCCTTTTTATACTAAACTGTTTCACACTCTGAATGCCCAATCCCCCCCCCCCCAAATAGAAACTCTAGTATTTTCACTTAGCCTTGAGTTAAATGCTGGGTTCAAATTTGCAGAAGAGGGAGGTGAGGATATTCACTCATTGACTACTGGGCTCAAATTTGTTTTGTAATAAAAGTGCAGATGTGTAGTAATTTCTTTTCTTTGTGAAAAAATAAAAATAAAAAATTAATTAATTACTACACCAATACACTAATGTAATGTAACCTCTGTTTACGCTCTTTTGGATGCCCACTTGTTTCGCACATTTTTTTAACTCACGCCGCGGCGCCCCCCCCCCCTCCTCTTCTCTTCCCAAAATACAAACCCATTCAATATTGTGGGCTGTTTTCCGGGTGCGCTTTTTTCCGGTGCGCTTTTTCCGTGATTCTAACAATGACCATTTGGAGAACGGGCCCCCTTATTCTTTTTAAGTCAGTGCCAGTGACCTCATCGACATGATGGCAACGTGGAAATCAAACAACCACAATCATGCGAAATCCTATGCTCAGATGTTGCAATACAGAGTCGTAAGTGCGCATTCTAGGGTTTGAAGGGAAAGAACAGCGATAAAAATTTAAAAAATATATGTTAACTTAAAAAATAATAAATGTTTTAAGAAATCCTTGCGAGCTTTTGCTCGGAGGGATCTAAAAAACGGACACGATCTAAAAAAAAATTGTGCCACAAAGCAAAATTAGTCCATGGAAATAAAATTTTATAATATACATGAAATATGATAAAAATGGAAGTTTTTGGTGCAAATGCTATAGTGCAAACAATAAGCGATTCGGAGCCCGCGTATGCTTTTATCCCATTTATGCTCTCTTTTCTAGAGAAACATATTAAATATGAAGCGCAAGGAAAACCTAAAATAAATATTAAAAAATAAAAAGAAATAAAATGCAAATTTCGTAAATATTTTTTAAAACTTTCAAGCTCTGTGTGAGTTGGGGAGGTGTCGGAAAATGAGGTATTAAAATTCTAGGAATACATAAGATTCCATTAAATGTTATGCTTCATTGATTATCAGTAATCTAAATTAAAAATAAATAAAAATAATCTTGATCCCCTCTTCTCTCTATTTCCTCTCTTCAAATAAAAGCATTCCATGTTGTTCTTACATATGTAGTAAATAATGACAAGGTGAATTTTTTCCCCCGAGGTCTTTTTTCCGCACACCCTATAAAATATATTCTGTATTCTATATGTTTCTTCTTATTTTTGAAAATATATATTATATTAAAAAATAAATAGCTTACATCATCACACTATATTACAACCCTCTTTCCCCAACCTCTAAATAAAGCCTGATTTTAAAAATTGGGCAATTAGAAAATATATTGCAAATTGTTATTTTTAACTGTTCAGAAGGCAGTTTAAACGCTTGATTTTAAATACATAGGTCAGGGGCGTAGCCAGGGGGGGGGATATCGGGATATATCCCCCCCCCGAAATTTTTGGATTAGTGATGAAATTCCGTCTATTTATACACATATAAGTTCATATGCCCCCCCCCCCCCCGAAAAATTTTCCTGGATACGCGCCTGACATAGGTAACAGATGTAAAATATATGAGCTTGAAAGTATCGTTAAGACTGATTACCTCTCCAAATGAGGCACAGCGACAAGTTGTTGAAGTTTACAATCAGTGGCGTAGGAAAGGAGGAGGGCTCAGAGACCTCGAATACCTGAATCCCATGCCCTTGGTTGAAAGTAACCACAAATTAGCACAATCATGATGTCTTTTTTGTTTTAGTTTCTAGAATCGATGGAAACATACTGAGAGCCCCCGCCCCATATCCTCAAAACATTGAATTGCTACGCTCCTGCTTACAACAGACCACCTTCTACTATGTTTTTTAACATAGAGGCGGGAAGAAAAATGCGAACAATTTTTAATTCAATCAAAAATGACCAAAAAATATATATTTTTAAGAATATAATGCAGAAATTTCTGAACTGGCTAGTCTATTGATGTCTGTATTGTTCTGTTACAGCAAAACTACATGAGGATTGTAGGCTTTAAGGGGAGGGTGCTTGGAGTAAGGACGTTTTAGAGGGGTTCTAATGCGTATTCACGTTACATCCGAAGAAAGCAGTACAAAACTCTATATCGTTAGATCGACAAAAGCGCGGCATTCTAGAATTTCAGGCTTTCACACATCCGCCATCTACCAATGTTTAGTGCCTTATCCATTGGCAATTCTTATACAGTCTATAGACAGATCAAGACCTAAAATATTGTACCACTAGGATCAACTCCACAAATACTCTTAAATAGAATAAAATAGATGTTAAATAATTAAAATTTGAGCATAGTCTGGTAAAAAGATTTCTATCTAACAATGATAAAACAGTTTGGTATCAACCATGTTCTTAATAAAAAGTAAATCATGTCATTAAATAGATTTAAAAAATAGAAAATAAATGAAGAATATTGTTTGAATTAAGTGCTTTATCAGTGCCCATCACACAATGTAACGAAAACTGAACATTTCGGAAATTTAATTGAAATATATGTAAATATGCCGCAGGGAACCAAATGCTCAGTTTTGTCTCCTGAAACAAACCAGAATATTGAGTGGAGATACTAGGTGTCAGATTTGAGACACAAAAATTAGGGTAATGTTACAATTAAAATCAAAACAAGGGTAAAAACAACCTACTATTTATTTATATTTACTTTTCAGAATAAATCAGAGGGAAGACCACCGTCTCTTTTTGTTAAAACAAGCATATGTTTTTATATTAATAATAAAAAGAACTAGAATTATGAAAATAAAATTTCTTTTATACGCAAATAAGTTAAAAGTTGAATTAAATTTTGAAAGGCTAAATTAGGAATAAAAAACTATGCACGTTTATTTGACGTGGATGGAAAACTTCGAGAAATTCTGTAGAACATGCACATGATAAAAGTGTATTATTTAAGCAGTTTTTATAGAGAAACATACTAAAAATGATTTACAAGTAAAAATCATAAAGAAATACTCGTGGGGGGAGTAAATTTGATAAATTTATTTATACGTTGAGGGGGGAGGGAGAACAGAGAGCATAAAATATACTATTTTTCTCAAGATTTATGCTATGGAATCCAGCGAAAGGGCAATTCCTGTGAATGACATGCAGTTTAGAGTTTTTTGCACCATTCACAACTTTAAAATAAAAAATGCCTGAACATTACATCTACTGCATCAGAATGACTTTATAATTCCCTGAAAATATTCTTTTGGGTAAAGGAATAAAGGTTTAAGTGTTTAAGAAGAACAAAGATAATTTCTGAAAGTATACGCAATTACTATCCCTCCCCCCTCCAATTAAAAAAAAAAACCTTAATTTTTAGTAAAAAATAACTCTCCCACAAACTCCACTGAAAAATAACTCCACGTGATCTCTCCCACATAAAGAGTCTTCTTCATAGCGTCTTTTCAATGATGAAAGCGAACAGGTTAAATATGGGTTATATACTTCAGAGCTCCAGCAGGGCATAGCGACTGCATGAGCGCAGAACTTGATCAGTGCAACATTCAAATATGTGCGTTTGGACACAACATTTACTATAGAAAAGAGTCTTCTTGATTGTTTCTTTTCAGTAAAGGCAAGGAAATTAACAATGGGTTTAATAATGTTTTAAACTAGTTAATAACTCGAGAGTTTTTTATGCTTAAGTGTGCTGAGTGTTAAGATTTAGTGAGCCTCTCTTTTTTAAAATTGGTTTGATTCATACTTTTTCTTTCATAATGAAGAGAGTATCTTTGTTAAGATTGCCGTATGATTTTTTTTTCTTTTTGTAAGCAGAATTATTTATAATTTGAGAAAAAAAATTTAAATGAAAATATCCCAGTACTATAAAAACAAAGCCAATTTGTTTTATCAGTGACTCATATTTAGACCTACGCCTAAGCAAGATTCCTGTAACTGTTTTTAAAGACAAATGCTGGGAAGTCCTTCATAATCTATGCATTTGTCATGATTTATTTCCTAATTTTATTACTATTCTATTATTATTCTTATTATTTTTATTATTATTAGCACTTGAGAGTGCTATTTCTTTCAATCACGAGTTTTTTGTCTACGCGAGTTTTTCTACGCGCCGTATCACTTTTCAATTTTTGTTGATTTTAGGGACGTGGGTAGGATTTTCTTTAGTTTTCAATCTATAATATTGCATTCTGTGTGGTTTTTTCCTTGGTACGTTGTTTTTTTACTCTACTTTTTTTTTCTTCCTACCTAGCGTGAATGAAGTATTTTGAAATTTAAAGTATGATTTTTTTCATAGTTTCTTCACTATTTCTATGAAAAGGTTTTCTCTCTATTCTAAAAAAAAGGTAACGGCCGCGGTCGCCGCTGTCAAAGCTTGTTGGGCTATCTCCTCCTAAACCGCGTGGATTTGAGTTTCGTTTGACTAAGGTCTAAGGTGTTCACAGATTCGAAAAATTCCGAGGAACCTGATAAACTGAGTTAAATTTTGAAAATCGAATCATTTTAGAAGATATTAATAAAAAACTGAAAAAAATAAACATAATGGTTGCCAGATTTGGCATAAAATCATTCACTCCTTTGCAACAAAGCAATTCCAAGTATGTAAAATAGCGTGAAATTGACAAACATGAAGTAGAATGATACCCATTTTACGCCAAATTAAAAAGTATATGAAATAAATAACTCAAAGTGTGTTACACAAAGTTGACAATTTCAAATAGTAAATTCGCTTAGACAACAGGAGTTTAGAATGAGCGACTATTCGTTTTTACAAAACAGAATAACTAATTGTAAATGATTTTAAAAGTGCCATCCTGGCATTAGGAATAATCTGGCAAAATGGTATCTTTCCAAGCAGGGTAAACTTCGCGTTCCAGAATGTTAGAACCCAGTATCTTGAAAATGAAAAATAATTAAAATGTAGATTATTTTAAAGCCGGTTCGGTCCAGCTGTAGTATTATTTGCTACCAGTAGACATATTTGGTGGCGTTAACTATGCCATTATAGCAGTTATAGTACACTTTGGATGTTTGCTAGCGCGGCGAGATGATATAATTCGTGGTGCTAAATATGTCAATCTGCAAAGGATTATGTATATGAAAATATGGATAACGGTTTTCCGAGAACCTTACATGAGCAGTAATTATAAGTTCTGAGCATGTGTAAATCGCCAAATAATAAAAAGTTGCCATTGGTGGCAAGCTATCCTAGCTGTTCCGTAGTTTTTATAAAAGAAAACATATGAAGAATCGTTTTCTTAGAGATAATTATTAATTATACATATACGTAAGCCACCAAATATTGAAAAATCGCCATGCGTGGCAAATACGCAAGGTGTCCAGTTGGTTTTAAATAATTAAAAATACAGCTGAAACAGATGTTCTGCTTTTATTACGCTTTAAGCTCCTAATTAATATAACTTTTGAATGGCAACATTAAATATGATTGTGTTTCTCAGGAGTGCAAATAATTTTTCCAGCGATTATACGCGGAGTCCGCACTCCAGGTGGAGTATAGCTAAGGACCCGTACAACACGGATTCCTATAACAAAATATCTACCGTCTTATGTGGGGGGATCTACTGTAGTGTGAAGTTTAAATTTTTATGTATCAATGAACATGCAAGAACCAAGCAATGTGTAGCTCAGTAACATTCTTTCTGATCCAATCTTTGGGATTTGTCTGTTGAAATTCTGTCTTTTTTACGAATAAGCCTTATTAGGGGCCGAATGCCTCATACGAAAAGCGAGCGTAGCGAGTCTAGGGGCCTTGGCCCCTAGTATTTATAAAATTATCAAGAATCCTTTTAATAGAAATAGCCAAAAAATGTAATTGAAACATTTATTTGAAAAGGTATTTGAAAACCACTGAAAGCAGAGTTGCAAAAAATTATTATTTGTTTTAAACTATTAATGTTACAGTTTTACAAATATATAATTTGCTATGTAAAATGGGAGAGTATTTTTTATACAGAGTATTTATAAATTTGTGATACAATTTTTATTTATTTATTTTGTACAAATTCATATATACAGAGATTAGTGTATCCCTGTAAACATGTACGTAATTGTTAAATGCAAACCTTTTAACCTGTTCTGAAAAATAGTCTTCCTAACTTCACACAAAGAGTACAGTTTCAATTTTATCCATCTGGGGAAAAAAGATAGTCTTTCCAAGTATCCAAAATTCTGTAAACAGACAGAGGGGTTGATCTTCGCCGGAAGCGATATTCGAAATTGTAGGCCATTTACGCACTTGGCGCTTTTTTGTTTCGCTAGCATGCGTTCGCGCTATCGCCAACGCCTTCTTTGGGGTTGTAATTTGGAGGAAGTGTCCGAATTTATATTCTTTGGTACAAATTACAGATTCGGAAATCAACTCTGGGCACGTGTTCACCGAAGCAATGGTTGACGCCGTTTTAAGTTTTAAACAAGATTTGATTTCTTCATTGAAAGAAAACAGGAGATTTTGATTTCGAAATATACTACGATAATTCGCGGCGTTTTATGCGAACACTAATCCATAAAGGTAAGTTTGAATTATTTGTTTAAAATAAGCTTATTTAATAAATCATTAATTTTTATAGTAAACGATTTGTGCATGTTGTATATAGATCATCCGTTATCTTAATCATGAAATAAGTATTTTAATAGATGATGATACACGTTAAGTAATTTCAGATTTACCTGATTTTAATTTTCGTGAAACTAAATTTTCGGTTGATTTTCAATGCGTTTTTAATATTAAATTTAACACAAAGTGTTCCAGTATATTTCCCAGAAACTTGATTTAGCTTTTGTATGCAATATATTTTTTAAATATTTAGTGCACACTAATATTGTGCACTTTTTTAATGTTTATATTTTAATAGTTGTATACACAAAATACTTATGCTATTATTGTAAACATTATATTGCATATTATTGCACAATATGCTACTTTCCAAATATTTATTGAGACAGTTTACAGTATGTTTTTGTAATCATATTTTTAGAGTATAGTCTTATTACTAATTTAACAGTTTTCATTAGTAAGTGAAAACTGGGACTATGTAGAATTGACAAAATTTTTGTCTTTCTGTAAAAAATTAAAACCGAGTCTAAAATCTCTAAATTTTGTCACTAAAACTTAAAAATTTTCAAAACATGATTCGATTTTCAACATATGTCAAAGAGTCAAAAAACATTCATGCTATTTTTATCAGTTATTAGCAACGCTTTATTTTAAATATGAAACTACAAAATTAAATTAAACTTAATATATTTTATTTCATAACTAATGTAATTACAATAAAATTTCATATCACCATTCAAATTATTTAGAATGCTAAGTTTTGAAAATTGTAAATGAGTTGTTGAAAGTACCTTTTATGCATTTTTGCTTACTCAAGTATTTAGCATGTTTGAAATTTATGAATATAGACAAGTATTTAATTTTAATTCCTTTATGCCATGAATTCTTAAAGTCTATTCAATGATTGAATCATAAAATGTTTGCCTAAACAGTTTTGATGCGTCTAAATATTTGGCTTTCTCTATGTTTGTATTATGGGTATAACACTCTCTGGGTTAGCAGATGGAATTTGGGTCTATTATACGGAACCTTCACAAAATAATATTGATTGAGGGCCATTCCATGTCACATGCAGAACAGAAGTGCAAACTTTCTTCATACATTATCATTTGTTAAAACTGTTATAATTTTTTTTTCAGCTAAATCGAATATTCATTATTGAAAATACAGGGATCTTTACATTAATTTTAATGTATACTTCATCTTTTAAAGTTCACGAGATTGTAGCAAGAAGGATTTATACAAGTGTCACATGTGGGACAGAGATATTCTCCCGCATATTGTCACAACTCTTTAAAATATGTATTAAAAGTAAATAGAAATCATACTTTTAATTCAGTGTATTAGAATCAGATTTAAAAAAAATTATAGCATGTTGAAAAAACTAAAAAAGTATCTAACGAAAAAACTAAAAAAGTTAAAATCTATGTCCCACACGTGACATGGAATGGATCTTTAACAGTCTCTTCACAGAAATACAAGCGATTAAAAAATTCCCCATCACAAAAATATAATGGATTAAAACAAACTTCCAGTGACATTTCACCTTATATTTTCATTTGTTCTGAAAATAACATGAAAGGGAGTTATTTTACAAAAAATGTTATTAAAATTTACAAAAATAGATGCTGAAATTTACAAATCTAATGAGATTCAGAAAAATGGTACCCTAGAAAAAATTCCTGGATCTACCCCTGGTTAGTAAATTATTATAATTTGATATATGATTTGATTATTATTAATTTGAAAAAAATATCCTAATTATCAGTGCACTTAAAATTTTCTAATACTTTTAATTTTATAATGTTACTATTTCAATTTAATTATTCAAACCAAAAGAACTTAAATTTTATTAAATTTAAATTTTTAATATACTTTTATTTGCAATTTTTTTAGATATACTAGCTGAAATACCCATTCCTCGCGCAAAATGGAAATTGGGTTTAAGAAATATAAAACTGCTATTATTTGGAGTTACAGTGGCTGCCGCTTAATTGGATCACATTCATGCCTTCGATTTTTGATCCAATAAAACAGCTGATTCAGAAAAGCAGCTGCTTAGATTGAGGCTATAAAGAGTGATTCTGTTCTGTTCTCCATGATTTGATCCGATAAAGCGGCTGATCCAAGTGAGCGGCAGCCACTGTATTTGTTATGTATTAATACTTGTTCTAAAACTGGATTTATTTTTATCCTATAAAGAGAGATAATAAATTTATTAAATGAATTTGTGCATGTTAAAAAATAAGCTAATACATAAAACCTGTCACTTACAAGGAGCTATTATATATTTTCATTCAATATTTAACAACTAAAAGATTTCAGAAAAGATACATAAAAAAAGATTTATTGCATAGTATGTTAAACTAAAAATTTCTCAAAACTCATTGATAGTTTTTAGCTTAATTGTCTTTTTTTTTTTCTTTTAGAATATCACTTTACCTTCTAATGACAGGCTGAATGAGTGTTTTTTGTTGTATGTGAGTTTTAGTTCACATACACAATTAATACTTTTCCAGCTAAGCAAGATAGTTTCCTGGACTCATCTCTCTTATTCTACTTACTGGATTCTGTGCATAGGGAGGGCTGCAGCTTGTTTACTAACAAATAGCTAAGTGACATCACCTAGAGCAAGAAAATAGTTCTATGGGCCGTCTGGTAGGTATAAGTAATGAAGCCTATTGGATAGTTCTGCCTGCCAAGAGGAAGTATGACGCCACGTGCTACAAGCTTATCTGTCAATGCTCATCTTTATTTGCTCTTATTGGTCTGAATAAATTATGGAATACAAATTGTAAGTATGCTTGGAGACAGTAATAAGTGTAAGTACTGTAAAGATGCATCAAAATTTGAATCATTCAAACTTTTATGTATTAGGACAAACACTTGAATATCATCATTCTGAAATTTGATAAATCCATATGTACGCTGTCCCAAAAGTTTATAAACTAGTAAAAAAACAGTCGAATCCTGTTTTAGCAAAGTCCGTTATAGCAAAATTCTCGCTATAGCCAAGATTTGGTAATCTCCAAATCTAATTACTGTATGAAGATAAAATATCAGTATAACATCATTTTATTAGAGTGAAATGATTTCTTTGGTCCCTTGGACTTCGTTGAAATGGGATTCGACTGTATATGTTATTCGCAAAATGAAAAGGAATACAAATACCAATTACAAATGAAGGTAGGGATGTTGCCAGCATGGTGACAATTGTCACCTCAAACCATGGAGTTAAGAACTGCTTTTTCCATCTCCTTTATATGCAAATCATCCCTTACATTCACCAATCATCTAAGATGATTTTTTCAGTCAAGAATCTTGTAATGAACAGTCAAATTATTACTATTATTTTGAAAATTTCATGTACATGCTTGGTTTGTGCAAAAAATTTGGCAACTAATGCACTCACAAGAAACAGATCTTGCCGAACTTCTGGTGGCAAAAATTTGAAGTTGTGGGATTCTTGTTTTTGCATCGGCAGTCTGTCCCCTGTAAATTATCCTTTGTTTTGTTGACCAGTAGTGAAGGGAAGTTCAATAGTTTCAGTAGTATTAATTATGTGATGTTGGTTCGTTTTCTATATAAGTGTAAGTTTGCAAAAGACTTTAAAGTCTTTTTGTCCTTCACCATCGGTCCATCAAGATGGCATGTCCATGCAGTCAGCTAAATTGCTATATGCATAAAAATTATGATGATTAGCTAGTAAGTTTGTGCTGAAGACTGAATAATTTCCAGCCTCCAAGCACATCCCAACTGGCTACATCATTTATATGTGGTTAATTAGTTTAAAATCTAGATACAAACTTGAGTGCCAAGTTCGTTGATATTTAAAATAATGTACATAATTAAAATGAATCACTTGCATGCAATTAGATTTAATACAAAACGCTGAATACTTAATCTACAATTTGCTTATGTGTTAAAATATATTTTGTGACTTAAAAAACCTTAAATATTTGTAGCAAATCAACGATCAGATATATTATACTAAAACAATACATAAAATATTTTAAAAAAAAAACAAATATGTCATAAAATGAACAGAGAAAAAATACTATTTGAAAAATCAGTGGAGAATAAGATTTATGCCAAATACTATGCGCATGCAGATTAGAGAGGGGAATTTCATAATCACGTCATGAGTGCTCCCCCTAAAAAAGGTGGTATAAGTAATAATTTTTATTTAAATATATCTGTATAAGGCAGTGCCATGTTACCGGCAGGGCAAATGGGGCAACTGCTCAGGGCCCACAGATTTTAGGACCCAAAAATCTTACATCCTACACTTTTATAATTTTACAATAAAATTACAAAGGATAGAAAAATTTCAAAAGTTAATGATTTTTTAATTATAAAGTATGAATAATGAAAATAATTCAAATTTACATTTGTGTATAAATTAATTTAAACTTATTTTTAATTTTTTGAAATGCTCTATAGTTGATATAGCATACCAATATGCAGGAAAATAACTAGCCACATTTTGTAAAGAATATTTTTAATGCTAAAATATAGCAAAATTTTTGAATTATTTGTTATTTTAAGAAATATTTACAAAAATGACTGTTTACAAAAAAGTTTTTGTATTCTGTACATGTTAGCAACTGTGATATTTTGCTAAAACGGCATTTTGCTATAATGTTTAACTATCTGTTTCTTTGACATCATGTAACTATGTTCATTTATTTCAGATTACTTAAAACACAATATGTGCTTGGAAGGGGCAAGATATTTAAAACTTTCAACATAAACCAATCATTATGTGTTTTTTTTTTAAGGGGGAGGTTACTGCAAGGGGCCTAATTTTTTTCTTCTGCCCAGGGCCCACAGTTGTCTTGATCGAGCTCTGATATAAGGAAAATAAAGTTAATGTACAAAATTGTACAACAGGAATACACACACTCCCAAAAAGTATTTGAGTATAAGTCAAATTTCCTATAGCGGTTTCAGTTGTAAAGCATTTTTCTTCATAAAAACAGAATGATGCAACAAATAATAATATCTTCTTATACTTCAAGCTATGCATATTTCAAAAACTAATTAGTTACTCAGTAAACAGAAGTGACTAATTTTGCTTTTACTTGAATACTTTTTTCAGTGGGTATAGTAAAACAAATCATAAGCATAATTCTTATTGCTTTAGACAAAGGTTTATCCTCTTATTTTGTAATTTAAGAAATGACATTATTAATGTCATTTATAAATTTATTGTATAAAAATAATAAAGAAATTACAGTGATTTAAATATGAAAGAAAATGATAGCAATATAACCAGGGACTGACTTACGGCAGGGCATTCGGGGCACGTGCCCTGGGTCCCCGATTTTTAAGGACGCCCAAAACTTCCTTTTATGTAATCATAATAACTACTAAAATTATCTCTCAAGAGTAAAATTTCTGATTACTTCATTTCATCACAAATATTCAAAATTTTTAATTTAATGTCACTTGCAGAGTTAAAAATTATCCATTCGATTCGATAGGACACCTCAGCATGCTCCTCCTCTTATCGTTTCTAAGGTGTGTAATGACTGTAAATAAAATACCCATAAAAACATTTCAAAACTGAAAAATTCATAAAAGTGGTATTTGTTGTGACATTTTACCGATTTGTAAATGTTTACATGGTTAACTTTGGAATGATAATTGGTTTTAACTTAATTTATTTAAGTAATATTCTGCAAAATATTTTTGTGCAGGGGACCCCAAAAGTATCTGTGCCCCCAAGTGTGTAGATCAGTCCCTGAATATAACGCAATCACTTTACATAGAATTTCTCAAATTATTTTATATTCTTTGAAGCGATCTAAAAAATGAATGTCAAAAACCTACCTGCACATTTCTTTTTAATACACTCATGTCCATAAATTAAGGATAATGAAGTTCAGGCAAAGAAAGAGAAAGAAGCAAAACAAATTTGACTTATTTGTAAAGTCTATTTATTAAACAAAAAGTAAAGAGCAAAAAAGATGCTATATGTTTGACATAATTAATAAAAATTGCAAGTTTTACTCCCTTGACCAAATTTCAAAAAAGAACCTATTTGCAAAAAACAGTATAACATGGTTAGTAGGATGGTTAATACGGAGTATGTCTCCCGGACGATGCAATACAGGCCTGACAACGCCTAGGCATGCTGAGTATCAAATGATCAATCTGATCTTGGGGAATATTACACCACTCATCAAGCAATGCACTCCGAAGTTCCGGTAGACAGGTGGGAGGGGGTTGACGGGCTGCAATTCGTCGGCCAAGCATATCCCAGACATGCTCTATTGGATTCAAGTCCGTTGAGTATGCTGGCCAATGCATACGGGTGATATCCTCCGATTGAAGGCATTCGTCTACAATGTTTGCACGGTGAGGACGGGCGTTGTCATCCATAAACACAAATTCAGCACCCATGGCGCCCCGAAACAAACGTACATGTTGTTCCAGAATGACATCCCGATAGATGTGGCCTTTCATCGTTCCACTCTGAACATGCAGGTCAGTTCTGGAACCAAGAATAATTCCTCCCCAAACGAGCCATCCTGCACCACCGTAACGGTGTCTTTCAATGGTGTTCTCTTGGTGGTAACGGGTACCTGGCGCTCTCCAGATGAATGTCCGGCGAGAATCAGACTCCAAACTAAACCTGGACTCGTCGGAAAACATCACACAAGACCACTGTTGCGGTGTCCACAATGCATGCTCTTTACTCCAGGTTAATCGCAGGCGACAGTGAGTTGCGGTAAGTGGAACACATCTGACAGGCCTACGAGCATATAGACCAATGTGCCCTAAGCGTCTGTACACGGTCTGCCTTGAAACTGTCGTACCGGTAGCTGAAGAGAGCTGACGAGACAGGTCTGATGCTGTACTCCGTCTGTTTCTTTTGGCAGTAACTGCCAAATAGCGGTCCTCATTCGGCGTTGTAACTCGGGGGCGACCTGTGCTGTAACGTCTACTCACATTACCATCATCTTGGAATCGTTGCCAAAGCCTGGAGATGACACTCTGGGCGATTACAAGTTCCTCGGATACTTCCAGCTGGGTACGTCCACATTCCAGTCGTCCGATAATTCTGCCACGTAAAACATCATCCAAATGCCTCCTTTGTGCCATAACTATGCGGTTTTTGCACTGAAAGGCTTTCACAGCGCTTGTGAACAATTTTACTTCTTTGCCACCATTCCTTATATACCCCTCTCTTACACTCTCGTCATTATGACGTACCATCCACGGCATCTGGTGGTTTCCTGTAATTTGCATATTCTTCTTCAAGATGTGTGTGATCATTCCACAGGTGAAATTTTTATTTTAGAGATCAATTTCTGTGTGATTCTGAATTATCCTTAATTTATGGACATAAGTGTATTAAAATAGTTAATGAATAACAGAGTATTAAGTTGTAATTCATTATAATTCCTTTCATTTCATAATAGGTGAACTTCTTTATATTGTAGTATTGATTTATTAATCCAGTGATATCTAATTTCAACAGTTGGTGCAATACAGTGCAACCAGACCTGCTATTATTATACAGCCAAGAAATTGTATATTTGAATGGTTGTTTTATTTCTAAATATTCTAAAGAGGAAATGTCGCGCCCTTGGAAACCCGTGTTCTCACACAGTATTATTCTATCTATGTGCTTTCACCAGGGAGGGTCGATGCTGACCCCTGACCCTAGTTGACGTCACCCCCGACTCAGCAAGCTCCCGCTTGGACAAGGGGGCGAGAGAAAAAAGAAGGGTCAGTTCAGTTTCGAACGGATGCAGAGAGAGAGAGAGGACAATGTGTCTCTCCTCTCGATGGAAACAAAATGTGATGTGTAATTTACTTTTTTTATTTTCTCTGATGGGAAAGCATAGTTGCATCATTTTGTACATAGTTCTCTGTAAATATTAAAAATTAGCTTAATCCAGAAAATTTGATTGTGATCTATTGAGTATGTTTTCTTTTATCGCAAGTGGATCGGAACCAAAGGAATGCCTCAATTAAATATAACCGCTCGGAAACAGACGATCTACCATTCGCAATTCCACGGTCGCGAGAGTTGTGACAAGAAATATTAGATATTATGTTTGCATAAACATCTTTTCCTTTCAGTAAAAATTAGATGCATTTGTATAGCTCTATATTCTTTACAATTATATATTCTTTAAACAACTACCATTAGAGCAGGGTGGCTACAGAAATTGAGAAAAAAACTTCCCTGACTATCTTTATCAAATTTCTAGAACTAATTATATACATACCATAATCTTTCATGTAAATCACCATTGTGTATCATGCACCAAGAGGTGAATGCTTCATATAGGGAAATAAATAATAGAAAACCACAAAAATGCTTAATATTAATAAAATTGTAGTTCAGTTTCATAAATCCAAACATAAAATTTAGTTGAACACTAAAAGACAATATGTAGCAGAAAGTTTCCTCGTTTTATAAAGTAGTGTTCAATTTTAAACGTAGGGATGACTGATCAAAATAAACTGGCCACCTAGTCAACTTATTTTATTTCAATCAATGTATCGTTGGAAATTTAAAAAATATTTTAAAAGGCTTGAAAATGAGCACCATCTAGATAAAAAAAAAATCGTCTTGCGGGGGAGCTTAGCAGGCATCACTCAAATGTCCCATCACTTTAAAAAACACAACGGCGCAGTAGAAGTCTAAATCATCTTTAATTCACATGCCGATATGATTCGCATATCCGGTTTCTTGTATGATCCGCATCTTAGAACAAGTCCGAATACATGCGCTTTTTCGGATTCGTATAGTGATAGTGCCTACATCATTTGAGTCTTGGATTCATATTTCTATGTTCTCGTATGATCTGTATTCTGGTTTCAGATTCGTAAAATGTGTGTATCTTTGCATCAGTTGAGTATCGTGTGATCCAGAAGGGAGCCGCGCATCAGATTGACAATTAAATATCTAGTTCACTAGGCAAAAGCATAAGTTCCCTGATTTTTAAATGTTTTTGCAAAATTCCCTGATATTTCCAGATCTACAAAGTACCCTGATTTTTTCATGATTTCCCTGATCTGTCGACACCCTGTAGAGTACTGTTTGTTTGGTCACAGAAAATTTTATGACAAATTTCAACTATCAAAAATTACTGAAGTAACTTTTAAACAATATTACGACTGGTAGAAAACTCAGATTTTTATTTTTCATAAAAGCAACAGAATGGAATTAAGGATTTATAGTTTCATTAGTGATAAAAATAATCTTGAAATGAAATAGAACTTAAAAACTAAATGCTTTTACAATAAATTAAATTATTATTCTGCTATTTCTTTTAAAATGATGCAAATCAAAATAAAAACTATGGAATAATTCAACTAAACTACTGAAGCTTCAGACACTATAAAGTTTAAATATGGCATAGTTTCTCTTATAGTTTTATAACCTACTCTCATTCTCAATATGTAAGCCATTGCATAAACTTCAAAGGAATGGATTAGCAACAAATTGAATGAAACAACATCTTCAGAGGATTTTGATGTGCAGCAAGGGCGTATATAAGGGGGGTGCCCCCCCTCCGAAAATGTCAAGCAGGTATTAAAAACAGCTGCTATTTTTAAAACATTTATATTAATTCTAGTAACAATAAGGTTTAAAATACCGGATCCCTTCCCCGAAATGTACATCTATAAACGCAACTGCTGTGTATGTTTTAATATCATTTACACAAACGTAACAATTCACCATAATTAAACAAAAATTTGGCTGCATTTTTCATAATACAAAGAAAGTCCCTTAAAAACATCAAAATGAAATCATTATAATAACAATCGTACGTGTTTGCGTTGTTAACACGCACCATCGTTTTTAATTTTCAATAAAATTACTAATAACTTGGAATTTATTAACATGTCATGCATAAAAATCAAACTTCACTGATTTATTCATTAAAAACACGTACTTATATTAAAGAAATTCACATATTATAGACCATAATATACCATTAACCAATACCATGGCTGACTGGGATCTTCCCTTCCCCGGCTATCCAGACGAAACCGAGAACAATAGGAAACCAAGCGGTAGTTCGCATTCCTTCCGCCGTGGCGTAGTTATATGTCCTGAACAGAGCGATTTAAAGGGCCAGTCCATATGATTAAAAGGGCATTAAAACTGTCAAAAATGCTTGATTAAAATTTTGTTTTGTTTAAACAGAATGTATCTTTATCTATATATATTTTGAAACGTTTCTTCATCCATGCACATATTGAAAAAAAATTTAAGAAATTGTTAGTTGGTTAATGCTTTTAGGAGCTTCTTCGACATGTAATAAATTAATAATAAATGAATATATTAATTTATGTTTTATTTAAATCTTCAGAAGACTGTAATACTTTTTAAAGACTTGTTTTTCGGAACTCCTACATATTTTAATATATTAATACAGTATTCTCCCTATACGTAAAAAACACTGAAAATACTGGGGTTAAACGATAAAATAAATAAAAACTTTGTGAAAAAAACACACATAAAATGTAACTTATAATAGTTACGATCGTTTCGACCAAAAAATTCTTTCGGTCTGCATCAGAAAAAGTCCGAGACGCAGGGGCGTAGCCAGAGGGGGGCTGCTGCCCCCCGCCCCGAAATGGGACAATTTACTTAGCTTACAATTTGATATTTAGCTTACAATGAACTTTAGCTTTTTAGCTTTAAATTTAATACCCAGCCCACCCCGAAATAAAATCCTCGCTACGCCACTGCGCGAGACGAACGTCTTTGTCTGATAACGACCGAAAGAATTTTTTGGTCGAAACGATGGTAACGTATTATAAGTTACATTTTATGTGTGTTTTTTTTCACAAAGTTTTTATTTATTTTATTCTGTCTATACTTCCGTGTATACGTATGTTCGTGTCAGTGGCGTAGCCAAGGGGGCATAGGGGGTCACCAACCCCCTCCGATGAGGAATTTTTTGCCATACAAATGCATATTCTTCGCTCCCTTATCACGTACACTTATACACAATTGTGAGTTGCAGTAGTCGTACCCCCCCCCCCCCTCCATGAAAAAATTCTGGCTATGCCACTGGTTCGTATTAATAGGTTTTAGTTTATTTATTGGGGTTGAGACGCCCGACCAGGGTAGAAAATTTCTAGAGGCAGTATAACGCCTATGGTTAACTTATTTTAAAAAGATTAAAATATCATGGAGTTTTGGGCGGTTTTCTCCAGATGAAACATGAATATGCCTTAGAACCCCCTTAAAAAGTCCTCCGACCAAGCCCTCCACCCTTCTGCTTAGGTGTATTATTAAAAAAGTAAAGAGGAAAATTCTCTATGCAAATTATTCAGAAGTTAAGTTAAATTGTTTAAAATTACTCTAACAGATTAAAATAATAATAAATAAAAATATGAAATTTTTCTGGAGGATGGGTTCAATTATCTAAACAAATTATACTGCAAGAAATAAATAAGTAAGTAAATAAGACACTGAACATGGTAGATGGTGGAAGCGTTACGGTCCCCCGTTCGGGCCTACCGCGCAGCTGTCGATCTAACGGTCTGTAGTTTTGTTCGGTTTCCTATAGATAGAATTTGAATACTCGTTATTCATAAGGGATGTTCGCAGTGGTGCAGCGAAGGTGGGGAGGTTGGGGCGCTAGTCCCGTGCAGAAAATTTTTGCGGGCGGCAAAACACCTATCGTTGACTTATTTATTTTAAAAAGATTAAAATGACATTTTTTAATATATATATATATATATATATATATATAAGTAAGTAAATAAGACACTAAACATGGTAGATGGTGGAAGCGTTACGCTCCCACGTCCGGGCCTACCGCGCGGCTGTCGATCTAACGGTCTGCAGTTTTGTTCGGTTTCCTACAGATAGAATTTGAATACACGTTATTCATACGGGATGTTCGCAGTGGCGTAGCGTAGGTGGGGCGGTTGGGGCGCTCGCCCCGTGCAGAAAATTTTTGCGGGCGGTAAACCCCTATCGTTGACTTACTTATACCATTAGAAAGCCATTGCTACATCCGTAGTAATAATGTTAAATGCAAATCATCAAAGAATTGACGAAATAAAAGTGCTGCATTGGAAACATTTATTACGTAATTTCAATAACAAAGAATTATTTAAAAAAAAATTACAAAGGTTTCATTTAAACTTGAAATGAAAACATGAATTCATTTTGCTTATTGGTAACACTTCCACCATCTACTATGTTCAGTGTCTTGTTTACTTACTTATTTATTTATTTATATACATATATATATATATATATATATATATAAAGATTAAAAAATGTCATTTTAATCTTTTTAAAATAAATAAGTCAACGATAGGGGTTTTGCCGCCCGCAAAAATTTTCTGCACGGGGCGAGCGCCCCATCCGCCCCACCTACGCTACGCCACTGCGAACATCCCGTAGGAATAACGTGTATTCAAATTCTATCTGTAGGAAACCGAACAAAACTGCAGACCGTTAGATCGACAGCCGCGCGGTAGGCCCGAACGTGGGACCGTAACGCTTCCACCATCTACCATGTTCAGTGTCTTATTTACTTACGTATTTAATTATTTATTTATTGCAGTATAATTTGTTTAGATAACTGAGCCCATCCTCCAGAAAAATTTCATATTTTTATTTATTATTTTTGTTAATCTGTTTAAAGTAATTTTAAACAATTTAACTTAGCTCCTGAATAATTTGCACAGAGAATTTTCCTCTTTTCTTTTTAATAATACACCTAAGCAGAAGGGTGGAGGGCTTGGTCGGAGGACATTTTATGGGGTTCTAAGGCATATTCATGTTTCACCTGGAGAAAACCGCCCAAAACTCCATGACATTTTAATCTTCTTAAAATAATTTAACCATAGGCGTTATACCGCCTCTAGAAATTTTCTGCCTGGGTCGGGCGCCCCCCCCCCTTACGCCACGCCACTGCGAACATCCCCCACTAATCTGAAATTTTGTTTCTGATTGAAATGTAAACGCATCCTTTCACAAATCTTTGAAAAGCGAAAGTACTACAAAATTAGTTTTTCTTTTAAATATTTCAAAATGAAAATTGGCCTAAAAATTGGATTATTTCTTATCTTAAAAATTCTCCGACGAATGAATAAGGAGTCCCCGAAAGGGGAGGGTCACTGGCTCCCTGACAGGGGGCACGTGCACCCCCCTGGATCCCCTGCTGGCGCCTATTTTGATTATTAGAATAATTCGTTAAAGCACAAAAAGATTAAAATTTATCCTTGCCATGGGTATACTAAACCAAAACCTAATAATACGAACCAGTGGCGTAGCGAGAATTTTTTCTTGGGGGGGGGGTTACGACTACTGCAACTCACATTTGTGTATAAGTGTGTGTGATAAGGGAGCGAAGCATATGCATTTTGTATGGCAAAAAATTTCTCATCGGAGGGGGGTGACCCCCTATGCCCCCCTTGGCTACGCCACTGACACGAACATACGTATACGTATTGCAAAATAAAAACTTTGTGAAAAAAACACACATAAAATGTAACTTCGTTACGATTGTTTCGACCAAAAATTCTTTCAGTCTTCATCAGAGAAAGACCTTCGTCTCGCGCAGTGGCGTAGCCAGGATTTCATTTCGGGGTGGGCTGGGTATCAAATTTAAAGCTAAAGTTCAATTGTAAGCTAAATATCAAATTGTAAGCTAAGTAAATTGTCCCATTTCGGGGCGGGGGGCAGCAGCCCCCCTCTGGCTACGCCCCTGCGTCTCGGACTTTTTCTGATGCAGACCGAAAGAATTTTTTGGTCGAAACGATCGTAACTATTATAAGTTACATTTTATGTGTGTTTTTTTCACAAAGTTTTTATTTATTTTATCGTTTAACCCCAGTATTTTCAGTGTTTTTTACGTATAGGGAGAATGCTGTTTTAATATATTAAAATATGTAGGAGTTCCGAAAAACAAGTCTTTAAAAAGTATTACAGTCTTCTGAAGATTTAAATAAAACATAAATTAATATATTTATTTATTATTAATTTATTACATGTCGAAGAAGCTCCTAAAAGCATTAACGAACTAACAATTTCTTAAATTTTTTTTCAATATGTGCATGGATGAAGAAACGTTTCAAAGTATTTATAGATAAAGATACATTCTGTTTAAACAAAACAAAACAGAAAAAATTTAATCAAGCATTTTTGACAGTTTTAATGCCCTTTTAATCATATGGACTGGCCCTTTAAATTGCTCTGTTCAGGACATATAACTACGCCACGGCGGAAGGAATGCGAACTACCCGATACGGGCGATACGGGCGATACGGGCTTTTAGACCCGTTTGGAAAGCCGGGGAAGGGAAGATCCCAGTCAGCCATGCCAATACTTATTTATCGAAAACAGAGCTAATTAATTTAAAAATATAAAAATCAAATATTGCAACTAAAAACATAGACAACAAAAGGAAGTAAACAAATCTAATCACGTGACTAATTTTGAAATGGGGTTTGCGAATGCTTAGCGCCATCTGTCGTCGAACTAAATAGTTAACAGTGAAACTTAATTGTAAACAATGTGCTTCATTACACGTTACAACTCAAATAATCATCGACATTTTTTTTTTAAATATGCATTCAATAACTCTTTAATAATAATAATAAAAAAAATCTTTCAGCAATAGTACGGCCAAATTCGAATTATATACTTGAAATATTTATTTTTTTGGACAAACAAATCATAAATCACATCATATATTATTTGTTTTTAACTGTAATGTTTCATAAAAATACAAGGAAGTCTCTACAATTAAACTTTCTGTTAGTATGAAATATTTACACCTGCAAAAATATGAGGGGGGGGGCTGGCTATCTATTTGTTTTAGAAATTTTAATGCATGGTATTTAATTACTAGTGATGTATGATAATTATTTAATCTAAAGAATGCAGCTTTTTATTAACAATTGGCTTAGACCAAATTAGTATGCTAGAAAAAATGATTGCTTCCTCCTGCACCAAGAATGAGTTCTCAACCTAGTTTAAAATAAATATAATTTAAAGCTCCTCATTCACCTAACTTTTTAAGATACTTATTTTCTAAATCTAAAGCATGTTTTTAGACATTTTCTTTAAAAAGCCACGAGCTAGAGAAAATTTTTATGCCTATTCGACTCCGAAAATGAATATGGATTTTTTTTTTAAATCCATAGCAAAACATTACTTTAAACTTTCTGGATCAGCACTAGTATAGTACTTTAATTTCATTGTTACTAAGAATGTAGTTAAATTGTAAATAATCAATTATCTTAAACTAATAATTTTGATTATTATTAATAAAATTTTACATCTATAATTGATTATTGTAATTATTATTGATTTATGTAATTTTTGATCTTTGATTGGTTGTTGTTATGAATTATTGAAGTTGTAAGTAAAAAGTAATTTTTCAAACATTCTGAATTTCCATCATTACTTAAAAAAAAAAAAAAACTGGAGTGACTCCACTCAACTTTCCGAACACTTACGATTAAGATCACCAAGCATTAAATAAACTTTAATCGATGAATATTTCAAGCATATATAGATATACCAAATTGAAGCTCTAACGAATACCCCATTTAAACGCTAACGCACTTTCAAGAATTTCTCCCAATATGCCATAATGTAAAAGAAATCTTTGTCATAGCCCTGTAGAAAAACTCCTATACACCTCAAAATCAATACCGGTCTAATGATGGTGGTTTATAACATATATACCCAATTTGAGCTCAATCGAATGTACCGTTTAAACTCTAGTGCACTTTCAAGAATTTTCCCCCGTAAGCCATAATGTAAAAGAAATTTTTGTCGTAGCCCTGTAGAAAAATTATAAGTCTTATACACACTACTTGCGATGGTGGTTTATAACATATATATCCAAAATGAGCTCAATCGGGTGCCCCGTTGAGGAGCTTTTGTGTTCACACACATCATACATACATCTCATAAAAATAGTATAAATAAATTCAGACCTCAAAATGTGTAAATACACCAAAATTTCGAAGTCGAATTTTTTCATGATTACAATAATTTCCTTAAATGGTACATTTTTTACTTCAAGGAAAGTAAAAAAAGTTTTCCGTGAAAAATTTATATCAAAATAATTTTTAACAGTTACATATGCTAAAATCTCCTTGTCATGTACCTTTGCTTTTATGATTTAGTTATGTTTATATTAAAAATAATTTTTTAAAAATCAATTGATTGAATATTATGGTAAGAATGGTATGTGCAATACAATTTTTATCACCATTTTATTTGATTTCCATTCATTAAAATTATTAATTAATAAAATAGAGTTATAGGTAATAATAAAAACTGATCATGAAAAGCAATAATAAAAAATACCAAGCCGTTTGTTGTTTCTAAGTGCTCTTAAAAACAAAATTTCAGAATTTTTTTTAAATAGCAAATTAGTTTTAATGATGATAAATTCTCATTGTTTTATCGCATCAAGATATAAATTCTTGAAGTTGTGATGAGAAAATATAGATAATCTTATAATCTACAGAATGAATTCTTTAAAATTTTTGTCACCGGACATGGAAATGGAAGTTACGACCAATTATCTACGCTAGAGATCTAGGCCAGGGGTGGGATTGCCCACTGTGGGGGACTGTCTAAGGGGTCCGAACTCGTATTTATGTGAAGTTTCGGAGAAAACCACGGCTAACTCCGGTTAGGTTGGCGGACACGACCTGGTTTCGAACCAGGCACATTCCGTCTCCCAGTTCTAAGCGCTACTGCTATGCCACTGGTGGAGCAAAATTTTTGTCAAACTAAGAGTTTTTAAAGAAAAAATTAATGCACATACTCAAAATGCCTATTTGAATGATGATTTTACTAGATTAACACTGTTCTGAACAAGAAAAGCTACTGGCAATCTTCAGACAAAGGTTTAAAAAGTTTAAGATCATTTATGTATGTACTAACCACCTCCGGCGACCAGTTGGTTTGCCATCTTAATAAATCTTGTTCACAGAGAATCCTGTTCCTTACTGGCTTCCTTGGTATAGAAATTTCTCAGATTCTGAATGAAATTTAAAATTAAGATGGTTACAAACAGGAGCAGCCCTGCGGTAAGTGTCGCCCCCCCCTGCTAATGTAAAAAAGACGCCCCCTTTTATGCTCTACTTAGTTTTAGAGTTCAAAATGACGCTCCTTCAAAGCCAGCGCCCAGGTGCAATGCTTACCGTGTCGGGCCCCTAGTTACAAAAATAAGTTGGTTAAATGATAAAAACCTACAAAAAGGAACAAATTATTTTCATCTTATATTAATCCTGAAGAGTTTCTGGATATATTGGTCTTTATAAAAAAACGGAAAGGAAAAAAAAAAAAAAGTAAGGAAATCTGAAAACTTTCAGATTTTAAATACGCACTAAAGTGTTATATATTAAAAGCGTATTATAATCCATGGGCCTTCCCTATTTTCTTTCCTTATTCCATTAAGTTGGAGAGTATATCATTATTCATGAGTGTGATTAAACAAAATTAAAATTGATATTTCTAACATCCTTTTTCTGGATGTAATACATTAGAAATAGATGTGGAAAAGCTGAGCAGAAAAATGCACAATTCCAACTGAATGAAACTTTCAAAAACTTATTCAGATGTATTCATAATCCCCATGCAAAAACCCTCAACTGGTTAAAAATTTGTGACGCAGCATTTTACTTTATAGATCTATGAATTTTAAATACGGGTCTTAAAAGTAATGATATCAAATTTTGAGTGACGCCCTGCTGAGAATTTTAAAGATTTGTTTTTAAATTCCATTACAGTTACTTTCGTTTTATTTTCTAAAGAAGATGTACGCATTTAAGCAATGCTTTTAATTATGAAATACACTGTCAAATATATCACACTTTCACTGAGTCTGTATAATGTATTCAAATGAATTTATTTCAATAATTTAATTTATCTTTTGCGTCA
This sequence comes from Cheiracanthium punctorium, assembly GCA_038373885.1. Taxonomy (NCBI): domain Eukaryota; kingdom Metazoa; phylum Arthropoda; class Arachnida; order Araneae; family Cheiracanthiidae; genus Cheiracanthium; species Cheiracanthium punctorium. The sequence continues at coordinate 2,466 of JAWZYV010018799.1, read as the reverse complement.
CGCTATCCAAAAGGGCAAGCAAAATTTTCATATACATTGCACTTAGTTTGGTTACTATGACACTAACTAAATATTTACGTAAATTTTACTTGCCCTTTTGGATAGCGTGACGCAAAAGATAAATTAAATTATTGAAATAAATTCATTTGAATACATTATACAGACTCAGTGAAAGTGTGATATATTTGACAGTGTATTTCATAATTAAAAGCATTGCTTAAATGCGTACATCTTCTTTAGAAAATAAAACGAAAGTAACTGTAATGGAATTTAAAAACAAATCTTTAAAATTCTCAGCAGGGCGTCACTCAAAATTTGATATCATTACTTTTAAGACCCGTATTTAAAATTCATAGATCTATAAAGTAAAATGCTGCGTCACAAATTTTTAACCAGTTGAGGGTTTTTGCATGGGGATATCATTACTTTTTAAGGGTATGGTCAGAAGATAATAAATTAGTTTCAAGGGCGAATTTCGGAAGTTTGCTTGACACTAAGTTATGTAAATAAATATACAAACCTGTTTTCATGCAGTATCAGAGTATTTGATTAAAAAAGTCACAGCAAGTTCTTTTGTAACATGTAACAGAAAATTGACATATTTTTGTTAGAATTTTATAATAAGAGACATAATACTGATTATAATCAATAATTTTTTGAGTAATTTTCTATTTATAATTTGGGTCGAGTACAGATTAGTATCCCTGCCACCACCTTTGATTTTATTTCATAAATTTACATTCAGTTTAATGCTAAACGTAAGTTAACTTTTTTACTATAATTATATAACTATTGGGCCCCATCAGTGGCCGAGCGCATAGCGCTCTGAACTGGGAGACGGAAGGTGCCTGGTTCGAAACCAGGTTGCGTCCGCCGACCTAATCGTTCGGAGTTTCCGTGGTTTCCTCCATAACAGCGTAAATACGGGTTAGGACCCCTTAGAAAGACCCCACGGAGGGCACCCCACGTCTCGGCTTAGAGCCTACGTGTAGCTATAATCGGCCGTAATTCTAGAATAACAACAACAATATATAACTATTCGTTCTATTGTTTTAATGCATTGTGATTCATTAATTTGCATTCAGTTTAACGATCACCGTAAGTTAAGTTTCGTTAAAATTATTAATTTAATAATCTCGTTCTTAATTAATGATAATCTAGTTACTCGTTCTATTATTTTAATGCAATGTAATCTATTAATGCAATGTTTGCTTTCAGTTTAAAGCTATCTCTAAGTTAAATTTTTAACTATATTATGATATACTAAGTTTTAATTAATGACTATAATCATTAATAAAATAGAAAATTACTCAAAAAATTATTGTTTATAATTGGTTTTATGTCGCTTTTTAGAAAACTACATACTATGTTTGTTTGTTTTTTTATCAGTTGATAATTTCATTTTTTTAGAGAACGTTTAGATGAACTACCAGTTTAAGAATAAGGGTCTTGCGCGTTTGACTTTCTCAGTGCTTCTGAAGCGTATTTACGTTACATCGTGAGAAAAAACGTCCAAAACTCCGAATTTTTAGATTATCAGCCATCTGGTAGATCAGAACCTAAATAATCAGATAATAGTAAATCAGATCATTAACTATTTTTAATTATTAATTATAGCAAAATAAATTACAGAAAAAATAAGTAAAGTATATAATAATCTGTTATTTTTTAAAATGAAGTAAAAGAAAAACGACAGTAACACAAAGCTCATCTCGCAAAAGTGCGACGTCGAGGACAGAACTCAAGTCATTTGCTCAGGAAGAGGGAGCGACAGGTACCAGCTGTCTAGGACCAAACTGGTTTACGATATAAGGTAACTTGTACAAAGCTTGTCACGGATCTACAACACTGTATTCCTGCTCCCTGTCTTGTTTACCGCCTCCAAAACGAGATCATTTTCCGTATTTCCTTACGCGGGTTAAATAGCTCCCTCTTTGAACTGGATTAAATAAAAAAAACGAGTTTTCCTAGCTTAACCGGCGACGTCACTCATCGAATTTGGCACCGATTAAAATCATATATTAGTTGTAAAAAATTCGTTAGAGCGGATTCCGAGATCCAGATGAGACACTTTTGAAAATAGAAAAGTTAGCTGTGTATATAAGTGCCGCGAAATTTTACGGTTGGTTGGGGCTGGCTGCGTCACTAGTAGAACTGTCGTCCTACATGATCCAAGTATCAGACGATTAATTGCACTAATCGCTAAAATCATATCTTCTCAAAATCGCATATGAACCATTTTATTTTTCGCCAAATTAAAAAGTTGCACATTTTAGTTTCGGAAAATTTCCAAATCCTATTTTCTTTTGAGTATAAAACATTTCATTCCTTTTCTGATTTCACATGCACACGATATTTTAATTAAAAAATAGCCTTACAAATAATCTAAAAAAATCGTTATTCTTTTATTTTTACTTCAAGAGTCTGAACCATTTAATAAACTTGCCCAAAAATGGGGAACATAGT
>JAWZYV010018798.1:0-47191 GCA_038373885.1 Cheiracanthium punctorium | reverse complement strand
TAATGGCCATACCCTACTTTTTCAAAAACTCCTAACTTCTTGTTCATGGATCCACGAGTCTTAAAGACCCTTGAATGAGACACCCCTTCCAAATCAAAGAGGTAAAAATACATACCAACATTTTTTAAAAATGTATTATTGTCACAGTTTTTTCTTTCTTTTTAATAATATCAATCAAAACAAGGCTATTTTGTCAGGTTTGCGGAATGAACTTCAAAGTCAGGAAGTAAGATTCGTAAGTTTACATGATTTAATTTGTATCTTAAAAAATAAAATGAAATAAATAAAAAAAACGCGCTTTAAATATCATATACGCATAAATCTCAAAATAAATGAATTGACTTCACACAAAGTTTATTATAAACTAACTGCAGTACCCGTTCTCCGCACGGAATGGAGGTTATTCAACCAACCACTTCGAATGAAAAATAAATAAATATGTATACTTTGTTATATATTTATCTGTTTGTCTCAGAAAAACTTTAGTCTCATAAATTATTTATATCCTCTATGTTTCGTGTTCAAACAATGTGGATCGTGGTGCATTTATTATTTTTTCAATAAATGTCAAAGCTTGCTGGCAATTCACTTATTAATACATTTTGTAACGCAGACATGACGAAAAATGGAGTCAAAGAGTCATCAATTTCATTTTATTTTCTTTTTTTTTTTTTTTTTTTTTTGTTAAACATTGCCATTTAAGTTACTTCGTAACAGTCTCTAATATTGTCCCTTTGTTCGATGCTACAATCAAACGAAAACTGAAACAATTTCTAAAATTCTTAAACCTCGGAAAATAAATAATGTATGAACGTGTTACAAATACGACACTAACCTCTAAAAGCACTCTCATTTTGATGCGAATGTACCTGTTTTGTATTTTATTTCCTGAGCATATTGGTCAACAAATCTCCCAAAATACCTAGAGCTGCACATGCGCACTCTATATTTTCCCTTTATCACACGCAGCGACATCTACTATTGTAGGCAGAATCCGTGACATTTAAAAAGTTTTACAACCCCCCCGAAAAATGATTTCCTTTAATCCACGAATAGTATTAAATTCCACAGTTTAATTAAAAGAAAGGTCATGTTCGGTGTTCTTGGACTAAATAATTGTGGTAAACAGAAAGTTTCGCAATCTGAAAAAAAGTGCGTCCTTTAAAATAGCAAACAAGAGAACATTAACTATCTCGAACAGGGGCGCAGCCAGAAATTTTTCATGGGGGGGGGGGGTTACGACTACTACAACTCATATATATGTATACGTGGGTTTGACAATGTAGTGAAGAATATACATTTTGTATGGCAAAAAATTCCTCACGGGGGGGGGGGGGTTATGACCCCCCTAACCCCCCCTTGGCTACGCCCCTGATCTCGAACTCTAAAACACTTGATGTTGTCATCGCTTTTTTAGATTTTATTTCCTTTGCATTATCGGCAAAAGATCCTTAACCCATTAACGCCCAGCGATCTATTTTTAGACCGACGCGAAATTTGTAAGTCACTCAAATATTTAAGCATTAGTTTATTTTCCTAGTTTAATTTCTTGAATATAAAATCTGATTTCCATAAAATACTCAGCGATAGCAAGTTTAAATGAAAATTTTTCTTTGTCTTACTCACAATTTTAGCGAAAGATTTGTGTTTTTCATGCCACACAAATGTCGGAAATTTATTTATCACTTCTGGCATCAACATAAATTTGAGAATGTGCAGAAAAAAGTTGGGCGCTAATGGGTTAAAACGACTGAAGCAGAAAATGCTCACAAAATCTCCAGTCTTATTGCATGTTTTTTTAACTAATTGACTCATTTACTCCTTTAAACTAGTTTACTCCTTGTGTAGTCAAAGCAAAGTACTCGTTAAAGCTTTTCAGTATTTAACTACGAAGTTTTAAATACATGACGTAAAAAAGACGTCGGCCGAGCATGAAATTACAAAAAATAATAATAATCTACAGAAACCTGATATACAGGGTGAATCTAAACTCTTGGGCAAAACTTTAAAAGGTGATAGGGCACATAATAAGGAATCAGAATCCTATAGCAATGTGGGGTCGGCAACGTCGTCTTCGTGTAGCTGTTCATAATCACTTCGGAAAAAGTGCTGAAACAACAGTGCACTTTCCGACCCTTGTTTCGTCAGACACCAATGTATTTTTCTCCGAAAACAGAAGAGTAAAATGGATAGCTTAAAAATTATATTTCGTTTCATGGATGAAATATTCGGAGACGAGCCTATTGTTTATGAAACTGGGTTCAGAAATGAGACAAACACTTCCATACTTTTCCCAAAGAGATTATGACCGGGTCAGTGAAAACTGCGTTTTTGACCCCACATTGCTATGTGATTACGATTCCTCATTGTGTGCTCTATCATCCCTTAAAGTTTTGCCCAAGAGTTTAGATTCACCCTGTATTAATTGCTGAGGGCAGTTCTCAGTAAATCTGGAAAATACAATTTTATTTTATTTATTTATTTATTTATTTATTTTCGAGATTTCACCTTGCAGGCATTTCTCTGTTGTCGGCAATAAAATTTTCAGTAGCCACATTTTAGTACACATTCCAGTAGCCACTTTCGAAAACAATTTTCGAAAATGAAATTTTAGTTTTAAAAAATGTCCACTCAGTGACGCTTTCCATGAAAAAACAACCCATTTACCGTTTATACCAGCGTATAACACGCATTCGTCATGGTTATGTCATGAAATTCATTTTATATTGTATGTTATGCATTTTATATTCGGAGTATAACACGCACACAAAAAAAAATGAAGTAATGAATTCATTTTGAAGCTGAAAGTGCGTGTTATACGCAGAGATATACGGTCATCATGCAAATGCCTGAATCAGAATTTACAAATAGCGTTAATATTGGTTTGGGGCATTTATTAGCTAACGTAGCTCATTTTTATGCTGATTTTATCATTCTGTTTCACCTGAATGCATTAAAAAAAAGCTTCTTTGGGCGCATCTCGCACATACTCCCTATGCCCAATGGACATTTTGCATGGTTTCTGAGTTCGAGGCTAAAATTCGTCTGCTGGCGGTATTGACATCGGCAAGCTCCTATTGAAATGCACTGAGTATCCATTTTTATAATGACTGTTTCTCATTATCAACCGCTCGTAATGAGTTATTGTCTTTTTAATATTTAAAAAGATGCTTTAGAAGACGGTGATATCGCATTTCACTTCAAAACTTTGTTAATCAAAAAAATATCAGCGTTCTAAAATGATTACGTTATAGCAAACACTGTATAAATAATACATCATCGAGTTGATTTTGAGTTTTCTGAGTTTCAAATAGTACAAATATTCATTAACAGCCTCCCACACCTTTTTAAATTACGATCCTTTAAATTACATAGTATTTAGTTATTATTAATATTTTAAATGAAATCTCACTATGAAGATAAAATTAATTTATAAAAAGCTATTATTCGTTAATGACTCATATTCTAACTTATTTTGCAACAGCTCTATTTCAAGAAGAAAGTGTTCAATAATCCGTTTGGCCCAAACGAGATGAAACCGAAACTAATCATTGTCAAAAGATCGCGCACGTGGTGTATCCAATACCGCCAGGTGATGTCACGTGCAAAATGTCCATTGGGTGGCCGTCGGATCCCCCCCTCCCCTGCCCCCGTCCCAGCTGCAATATGCAGTTTATATTTCTTCTCTCTGTAGAACTAACTCTGCAGAGCATTTGTATTCTACGTAGTCATATTTCTACTCTCTGGGTGGTTATCATTAAACTTCCTACAGGGAAAGTTTAATGAAAACCACCCAGACAGTGGTAATAGAATGGCGAGCGCATCACCATTCCAAACCCGTTGGGAACAAACAGGTTTACAGGATGGCCTATGGGAGGACATTCTTGAAAGTGCGCTAGCGTTTAAACGGGGAATTCGATTGAGCTCAAATTGGGTATACATGTTATAAACCACCATTATAAGACCGGTATGGATTTGGATGTGTATAGGACTTATAGGTTTTCTACAGGGATACGACAAAGCCTTCTTTTACACGATGGCCTATGGCGCGAAATTCTTGAAAGTGCGCTAGCGTTTAAACGGTGCATTCGATTGAGCATCCATTGGGTATATATATTTGATTTATTCATCGATTCAAATTGATTTAAATGCTGGGTCATGATCTTAATCGTAAGTGTTTGGAAAGTCGAGTGGCGTCACTCCAGATTTTTTTAATAAGAGGAATACCTATTTATATTTTCATCTGTCCGGCAAGATTGAGAGGTGTTTATGATGTCGATTTTTCTGTCCTCAGATCCGCGCTCTAACTGATATAAGTAGACACGGATTAGTGTGAAAATTACATGTTTTTTTCTATGTACAGTGCCATGTACTTTATTGAAAATGATGTATGTAGCATTTATAGTTCTTTTACAGGAGACAAAAAAAAAAAAAAAAAAAAAAAAAAAAAAATCAATACTGCACGCTGTAGGGTCAGTCATTCGTTAAATAGTGTTTTGGAGATATTTGATTTTTTCAACGAAGTTGACTTATATGTTAAGGCTCATAAAATAATGTTATCCATTGACGATAGCGTCTGTGTGATAAATAGTTCTTCTACAGGGACACTGAAAAGACTTCCAATACATTACGATCTACAGCAGTAGAGAGACATTCATGTATTTCAAGCGCAGTGCAATAGGCATAAAAATGTTTATAGCAGTATCTCCAAAATCTCGCCAGATTTAAGGACAATCAATCGCCCAATTTGACTCAAAAATACTGTTGTGTTGTAAAGTGTTTTATAACACCGGTCAACACGATTTTTGGGTCTGACTCCTACATGTTCAATTTCAGTTTCTCCTACGCCAAAACTAAGGAAAAAATTTTTTTTAAAATGAAAGTTTTCTTTTGTAGAAATTAAAGCCATTTTCCAATTTTTTGGCAAAAATCACTGATTTTTATATTTTTTAAATAATTCCACTCTACATTATGATCCGAAAAGTTTTTGCTGGCTATAAGTCTTTTTTATTCAAGATTTGGGATAAACATTAACATATAAATGTAAAATAATTATTTTATTGAGTATTCTTGTTGCATAAATCATCATTTTTTTCAGACGCAATCCATTACAGTTTTTAATATATTACTTTGCATCATCGTGTTGATAAAATAAAAATATTACATACTAAATATTACATACAATATTATTATAATAATAGTTTACTTTCGGGTTCATCAAAGTGCTGCCCTCTTTCGTTTATGAAATAAATTAAAATAGACTTATCGACGTCCATCAGACAAAAGCAAACTTTAAGAACTAAAAATGAAAATTGAAGTGATGAAAATCGATGCGTTTGGCATGATTTATCTTTCTTGGTTTTTTTTTTTCACTGTTTGTTCTTGCATGTGCGGACCTTACTAAAACCGGACCCCTTTTTCACACATGCAAGGAAAAAAAGAGAGAGAGATCCAGAAGGAAGGCAATGGGCCATCCTAACCGCCTCTCGTGGTCCCAGAAGCTGTGCTTCGGCGTGGGCCACTCCCTCAACGACCTGGCCGGGTCCATGTGGTTCAGCTACCTGATGGTGTACCTGCAGTTGGTGCTCGGATTCGACGCCAACTACTCCGGCTTCATCATGCTGGTGGGGCAGGTGGCGGACGCCGTGGCCACGCCCCTGCTCGGATACGAGATCAGCCACTTCGAAGGCAGCGCCCTCTGCAAGCGGTACGGGAGGAGGAAGTTCCTGCACCTCATTGGTGAGCCATCACGACATTTTTTTAATGGCTATGTCATTTTATTTCTCACTCCCTTGATTGAAAATTGTCCGTAAAATGTGTCCCAAAAATGCTATATAATTTTACATATATTTAAATACTATTAGTTCACAACAGCTTTAATCTATTGTTACACTGTTTCGCAAGCTGTAGAACAGGCATCCCATGCATTTTTTTACATATATTTAAATACTATTAATCCGCAACAGCTTTAATCTATTGTTACAATATTTCGTAAGCTGTAGAATAGGCATCCCATGTAGTTTTCTATAAATAGCTTACCATCATAAAAATGTCAACATAGGGTGACCAGGCGGAATACACGAAAGATGAGAGATAAAATCACATAGTCAATTAATATCGTTTTAATATAGCAATAATGAAACAAAAAATTAGGGGGTGGTAGGTTCAGGGGGTCTTCCAGGGTTCCTGAAATGTCGATGATCGGTCAGCCAGGAAGCGCAGCGCGCCATGCAAGGTTCTTCATCGCGTCGGGGACTCTTTCCTTGATTTGGCTCGGGCATGTCCGCTTCTGAACAGTAGGGCTGGATCATCGGCAAGGGGAAAAATTGGGCGGAGAGCCGTTGAATTGGGGTTATATATTCATCTCGGAAGAGCAAACTCCTTGCAACTTAGAATGTGAAGCCTTTGACCTTTGGCGAAACTTTTGAACTGAGCAATCGATGAAAATTGGGGCATACATCGTTGGATGCATATTAACTAGTTTATTTCTTTTATCGTATCAGTTAATTCATGAACTTTCATATATATTCGTATATTATTTTATAACTAAATATCCTTTTCTTCAAGGCTGTTCTAGGGAATAATTTCAAGTTTTTGATTGAAATCTCAGTAAAAATTTACACTAAAGAAAATTTCGTATATATATAAATTTCGCACTTTTTGAGGAAACTTCCAGAATTTTTACTCGCTGACAAATTTTGTCTTAAAAATATTCCTAATCAGACAGATCTTGACTAAGTCAAGAGCTAGCACAAGAGAGATACACGAGAGCACGACCAAGTTAAACAGCAGGAAGAGGACAATATGATTCAGCTTTTCGGTCGCCTGTCTTCCCGCGTTACAGCTTAGCCAATCAGCAACCTTAAAAGAAACATATGATGGGCATACAATGTTCTTTGCGCATTAATGAAGTTACGGAGATATCGAGCCGTTCAGCAACTTGGTAGAAAGACCGATATAAACCTGTTTGCTAGCTTTACCGTTCGCAAACTTGAAAGCGCCTATCAGATCTCTGTGTAAAGATTCGATCATCGGAAAAAGATGAACATACGAAAAATGAAGGCTGATCAGTAATGATCAGGCGATGAATAGCCGATGAACCGATCATAGGCCTGGTAAAGCCCAAGCATAGATTGCTACTAGGGGAACCATGAAAAAACGGTTTAAGTCAGCGTTTTATTTATCTTCCTATCTCTGACACTTTTTAAGGCATAGTTCTCAAATTTTATACGACACCTCTTTAGTGAATAGGGCACATTTTACTCATTGGGAACTGTTTCGCACGGTGGTCGTACGAAAATTCAAAAAGTGTCAATTTTCGAAAATGAATGAGAGGAATTTTTTTCTTAACGGAGTCTTATTTCCGATCGTATTTTGAACATTTTTTTCATTTGACACTCTCCACTTATCCCTAATACAGTGGTTCTCAACCTTTTAACGAAGCCCCCCCCCCCCAACAGAGGCTAACTTACGGTGGCGCCCCCCTCCCCCGTTACATTTTTCAGCATATATTCAGTTTTTTAATCTTTAACACTAGAACCGCGGGCTTGGTCAAATTGACCCAACTTGTAGAATTCACGTTGCAATGCAACAATAATGTTATATTTCAACTTTAATGATGCTCGTTCAATCTTAACATTCGTATTAAGTTTAATATTACATTGAAAGTACAAAAATATTGTTGCTATAATTCTTATTAGAACCGCGTCGCTTGAGATGGGCCCAATGGACCCGACTTGTAAAATTCACGTTGAAATGAAAATGACATAATGATGTCATTACCGTTCATTTTATGAATGATAATGGCATTTATTTAACTTGCACTTCCGATTCCACACTCGTGGGAAGTTTTGGGTCAAAATGACCCATTCCGCGACATCAGGTAAACATATTAAAAACAAAAAAACAGATAAAAATTACGAGCTTAAAATTTTTATAGATAATTAATAACATACAGTTCGGAAAAGTCGCGATTTTTTAAAAATTTCGGCTTGTAACTTTTTCGAAAAAACGGAATCAAGTCTGGTTTTGGGTCAAAATGACTCCATCCCGCGGTTCTAGTGTTAACAATGAACATTGAGTCTAATTTTCTACAAAATAATGTTATCAGTCAAGTTTGAATGAACATTTTAAGCGAAAATGGATCTATTTTTGAGTAAAAAATGAGAATAAATAAGATGATTTTTTAAAAACATGCATCACTACATGCTCTTTGGTTTTTATCGCGCCCCACCCCCTGTGCAAATGCTCTGCTCGCCCCACAGGTTGAGAAACGCTGCCCTAATAGATAAAGTGTTAAAAACCCGTTACCACCTTTTTGGGACAGCCTGCATGCGTGCCATTCTTAGGATTAGTTTATAAACTGAGTTTACTGGAAATACATAAATTTACTGTTGTAGTTGATTGCTGTAGAGGAGAGTTTGTAAGCAAAGTGATCGGATTGTAATTACATAGATAAAGCAACAATAACTATATCATTGTAGATATCAACAGTTTTGTCTGACATGTTTTTCACGATCTCATGAAAATAGGCTAACTTTATGACTAATCTATTAACTAAAATTTTCATTAGCACCCTTAAGTCTACAAAAATAGAACAAACTCACTTCAAAACGTTTCATAAGTTCACTGCGCGAATATTTTCCTTCCATAAGTATATACTGCATTTTAAATACGTAATATTCTATATACAGGGTGGATACCCTCTTTAATTCTTTATCTGTTAGAGATAAGCGAGCTATGTCATTTGAAAAAACGTACAAAAACAGGTATAAAAAAGTCTACGTTAAGTAAAAAAAAAAAAAAAAAAATTCACTCGTTCATTTTAAAAGTGACAAATTCGTACACGTCAATCGTACAAAAAAAAAAAAAAAAAAAAAAACCCAATTAGTAAAATATTACCTATACAGTCATGAGCGGATGTACAAAATTTCAGGAATAAATCCTAAAAAGTGTCAGAGGTATAAAGACAAACATAGGTTAATTTCAGTGACTCTCGAAGGGAAAAAAATCACGTCGCGTTTCAGGGGACCGTGCTGAAAGTTTGAAAGAAAATCACTTATGTGCACTCTAGCAATCAACGATCTTCTTGGTTTAAGGATATCTCTGAGACGTTTTACGATAGAAGGATGAAATTTTGAACATCACCTCATGAGTGTAGGGGGCACATTTTACTGACTGGGAATTTTTTGTACGGGGGAATCCTATACAAATGTAAAAAGGGTCACTTCTTGGATATTAAAGGAAGACATTTTTTCTTAATCCTACTTTATATTGACCATTATTTCAATGGACGCCGTCCACTTATCCCTCTTGGATAAAGAATGAAAGTGTGCTGCCCTGTTTTTGGGACACCCTGTACATAATTAACCCTGTTCACTACTCTTCTCTTTTCTTCCGCCAGGTACCGTGTGCGTGATCGTGAGCTTTCCGTTCATCTTCAGCGTGTGCCCGGGTTGCGAGAACGCCGACCCGTTCGCGATGACGGTGATGCTGGTGCCCCTGGTCAGCATCTTCCAGATCGGATGGGCAGCCGTCCAGGTGTCCCACCTGTCCCTCATTCCCGTCATCACACCCCACGAGACGGAGAGGGACTTCTTGAACGTGCTCAGGTACATTACATTCCTTCTTTTTCCTCATATTTGCAGGGTTGGTGCCGTACAGAAGATGCAAGGGATAGACAGCGTTAGGACAACCCAAGGTTGGAGGCACTTGTCCCAGCAGCTCACTTGCGGCCAGATCTCGAGCGCATCCAGCTCTCCTTAGTTTTCTAGCGAGCACGGATGGCCAGTGCGTTCACTTCCGTTTCCATATTTCTATTCTTAAGAAAATAGGATACATACCTGCCCTGCCTATGGATGCAGTTCGTGATTTGTGAAAGGTTCAGGAATAACAATTCGCAGGAAAGTTGGGTTTCTCCCCCTCTATTTTTGAAACGTACTTTTTATAAATAAGACTAATGCACATGTTCAATTTTTCGTTACAGTCTGGGTGCAAATAACTTTATCGAGTCAAAGAACTTAATATATATCGATATATCTTGCTCAGAGAGTATTGAAAAGTTCTGGAAATCTTTGGACAGTTCTTCACAAAATAACTCTGCACCCACGTTAGAAGAGAACGCCGTTATCGAAAAGTTCTCGGCAAAAGATTTCGCTCGAACTGTCGACCTAATAAAACTCGTTAATGTGTTTAAAAAAAAGATAATAATACCTGATAATGAGCTGTGTACTTCATTTTGGCGGTAGACGGACTCCAGAATTTGAATGGTTATTTCAAAGGATACGTCGATAATTTATCAGTGTCAGTCGACGATGATGAGTGCGACGACATGATACTAAAAGAAATACACGCGAGAGCAGTCAGAAAGATGTATTTAGTGATGGTGATGCAAGATGCATCACCAGAGAGACTTGTAACCTTCTTGAACAGTGTCCTGAATATAAATACGAACAATGTCGAAGTGCAGAAAGATTTACAGTTGAGTTCGGAGATGGAGACTTCAAGATAAAAGAATGAAACGCTTTTTATAAAGAACTGATTAGGGAAAAAATAAATACTGTATCCATTCGGGAAAAAATCAGACTTGGCGAACTTTGAAAAAGGTCTGGGTAAGCGGGCAGCTGTATACGCTTCAAAATGTTTAAAAAAGGAACTTTAAATTCAATGCGAACAGTCAGAAAACTACCTACTGCTTGTACACTAGGGTGGATCGAAAATTTTTTTTTTTTCGAAATCTTTATCTCCTGAGGTGTTAAAAGTTGTAAATTGATATAAATAAGACATGGGTAAAATTTGAATGTTCTACGACAACGTCTTAGGGTTGCGCATCGAGCTTGAAATTTAGAAGTTTTTGAAAAATATGACTTTTTCAAAAAATCGACGAAAAAAATCCTTTTCCAAATTATTAGGCTCCCGAGGTTTTACAAGTTGTATATTGTTATGAATAAGACGTATGAAAAATCTGAAAGGGCTGTGACAATTTCTGGGAATTGCACATCGAGCTTGAAATCTATAATTATCAGAAAAATTTGCGGTTTTTTTTTGACAAAAATATGTAGAAAGCAAAAATTATATTTTTAATGAATGAGTCCCTTTGAAAAATAGTCAGTAATGTTCGCAGCTCTTCTCTAGTACAACCATAATCCTTACTACATTACTCAGGGCCCACCTCATTGATTTGCCTGCGATCCGAGTCCTGACCGTGCCAGCCCAAGCATCCAATTATTGGATCTTGCGTTTTAATGAATAATGTAAAGCCTAACTTCAAATCAAACTGTGGCATTTTTTGTCAAGTGTAATAATCTAGATCGTAGGAAACCATCATCTGATAGAGGGATAGACAGAAAATTTTGGAGTGGCTGTTTGCTATGGTGTTTAGTTGGCAAATGCAGCATTGCAGAGATTTAGTTAGATTGGAGAACTGCGTTTCTAGATTTCGGATGACGCCTTTGTTATTTCCAGAATTCGATGATTCGCCACCCCCGTCAGTGCATGTGAGTGTGCCAAGATCAATAGATTTGTGTCAAACTCTCCCAAATTTCCATTGAAATTCTTAAAATCAGATCGCGACACACGGCCAAAGTATGTTGAACCCAAGTTCAATTATCAGCGGGATATTTTCTTTGTGACAAACACTTGGGTGTAATTTGCAGACAACAAATATTTCTATGTACCTGGTTTTGTTGTTCCTCCTATCAAAACACAATCCAAAGAACATTTTAAAGCCTTCTTCTGTTTCTTCCACTGCGTGTCATCTTAGACATCCTCTAACTTTATGTGGGTCGAGAATCAGTTGAGAAGGTTTCTCACCATATACATTCCTTCCGCTTTCTAGATTGGGAAATAAAGTTGATACAAGAGTTCCTGCTGCCCAGTCCGTAATAACTTTGTGTAACAGACTTGTGAAAGCACTGAGATTTTCATTCTAACTGGGTCGTTCGTGAACGCATCTCCCAAAGTGGCGGTAGATAGGCATTCAGCGTTTTCTTCAGTCTTTCGTACTTCTCTTTCGTTATTTTCACTTTCCAAATCAATGACTCGAGTTAAAACATACACTGGATATTGAAAATTTCACCTCTTTCTCCAAACAATCTCGAAATTTCTCTTTCCAACCTTTCAACTTTCTTCTCATTCACCATAAACTTTCTCTACTTTACAATTCTATCAATCGTCACATATATAGCTCCCGTCTGGTCTGCTAATGACTCCCGTTCTGTGTGAGGTATGTGAGGCTGTGAGCCACACCCGCTCCGGGAAAAGTCAGTACATTTCCAAGTGCGATATTCAAAAGCTCGGTAAGGGAGAGTTTTTACCACTTTTTTCATAAACAATTCCTTATATCCGTCTCTAACGTACGATTCATTTAGCTGCTGAAATTGCTCATGACTTTTTCTAACCATCTCTTGAATTCCTTACATTCACACAGTAGGGACACTGGCCTTGATCTAAATTTTCTGTATTTTGATCGCCACAACTAAGGTTACTTCTCCTTCCGGTGGATCCTGCCCTCTTTTCAGAAATTTTTCTTCTAAAGTACAAAATAGTAATATAGAAGTACAAGTAAGTCTTCTTGGGTTGGTAACTATGTACAAGGTAATTCTTTTGATATTCCCCGCTCATCTATGAACACTGATTTTATTCCATGTTCTGTTGCAGACAGTTTCACTCTATTCAGAATGGTATTAGTGCAAGGCAACCACCTTTTAGCTTTTTTGAGAGTAAACTGCGAGCACCATCTATCTGAAACGTTTAACTAAATGCCTGTTTCAACAAAATATATCGTGCCTGATTTAACCGAACGCATGTATATCGCCATCACTCGGCAGGCAAACCAGCGCTAGTTGTCTGGAGCACAGGTTGCGTACTGCGCCCAAGACAAAACGACAGCATGACGTGTGCATTGTATAAAACTATTCGTAAAGCCATTTTTTGTGATTTACTGAGCTTCTCTGAACATTTTTTAACATATAAAAGGACCAAATTATTTTTAACAAATAGTTTGCTTTCTACATAATTTTTTCAAAAAACATATAATTTTCAGATATTTATAGATTTCAAGCTCGATGTGCAATCACCAGAAACTGTCGTAGCCCCTCCAGATTTTGCATACGTGTTTTTCATAGCAATATATACTCCTAAAGCCTCGGGAACCTAATAATTCGGAAAAGAATTTTTTGGGTCGATATTTTAGAAAAGTCACATTTTTCAAAAATTTCTAAATTTCAAGCTCGATGCGCAACCCCAAGAAGTTGTCGTAGAACATTCAAATTTTACACACGTCTTATTCATATCAATATACAAATTTTGAGACCACAGGAGATAAAGATTTCAAAAAAAAATTTTTTTTTCGATCCACCCTATTGTACACGGAATGAAATCCAAAAGTATATAATTAAAAGCGATGATTCTTAGGCTCCATTTTCGAGTCATGATTCGAGCTTCCTTTTAAAATGACGAATGAAAGAAAAGTTCATAAGCCAAATATAATTTAAGAATCTAGATGTATGGGGAAAAATATACATCCAATATAACTGAACAAAAATCAGAAATTTCACCAATGATAATTGATTTAATAGGCCATAGGTGGTAAGTATTTTTACCACGGCCTTATAAAGGTTAAAATTTCAAGATTCAACACCAGAAAAACTTGCAACCTTCTTAAAAAGTGTCCTGAATGTAAATACGAACAATAATCAGAAATTTCACCAATGATAATTGATTTAATAGACCGTAGGTGGTAAGTATTTTTACCACGGCCTTATAAAGGTTAAAATTTCAAGATTCAACACCAGAAAAACTTGCAACCTTCTTAAAAAGTGTCCTGAATGTAAATACGAACAACGTCGAAGTACAGAACGATTTATCGTTGAGTTCGTACAGCTTTTCGGAGATGGGAGACTTCAAGATAAAAGAATGAAACGCTTTTATAAAGAACTGATTAGGGAAAAAATAAATATTGCATCCATTTGGAAAGAATCAGACTTAACGAACTTCAAAAAAGTTCTGTGTAAGCGGGCAGCTGCATCAGCTTCAAAGTGCTTGAAAAAATAAATTAATTAATTAAAAAAAAGGAACCTTAAATTCAATGCGAACATGTATTTTTTCAAATATGTTGTTGGATATAATAAAAGAAAGGAGAGGACTGATGTATGAGTTATGTGTTTTTATTTAAAGAGAAATAGAGTATTCACAGAACATAAAGAAATAAGAAATCTGTCATATACACTAATATTAAAGCAGGAATGCAAATAGGATCCAAATATTTCCTGGCACAATCAATAATTGGGTGACACCGAACTTTTCAAAATTGAAGAAATAAATATATCTTTTAACTACACGCACCGTGCGTGTAGTTAACCGTGCGTGTAGTTAAGTTATGCAAATTTGCATAACTTAATCACAGAAAAAATATCAGAGTATCGGGGAACTTTTACTTATTTTTTAATTCTCAATGAATTATACATATTTTGTATTATTAAATTATTTTTTTAAAGAAATTTCATTATAAATGTCTTCTTTAACTTGGAATTTTTTCAATTGGACTTGCTAAGCACTTTTTTATTCTCAGTAGCATTTCATAACTTGCTTCTTGAACGTCTCTGTTCAATATTTTCCTTATGTGCTTTTTCTAATAGGGCCCAATAAGTGTTTAACTCTTTTGGAAAAGGTCGTTGGATTTTTGAAAACACAGTCCTCACGAATCTTATTCGTTATAATTTCATCATTCAACTTTTCCAAGAACATTGTTTTGGTTTCTGGATCGTTCATCCTAGCCAATAGTTGATTCGGTCTAATGTTCTGGGTATTGTGTATGAAAAGTAGAAGTAGTCGCGATAATTCGACGTATTCATAGAATATGTATTTTTTCAAAGTCTGTTCTGTAAAATACACAATTTCTTCTTTTATCAGTTGATTTAAATAGTGTAGAAATCGACATCATAAACACCTCTCAATCTTGCCGGACAGATGAAAATATAAATACGTATTCCTCTTATTAAAAAAATCCGGAGTGACTCCACTCGACTTTCCGAACACTTACGATTAAGATCATGACCCAGCATTTCAATAAACTTGAATCGATGAATAAATCAAATATATATACCCAGTGGATGCTCAATCGAATGCACCGTTTAAACGCTAGCGCACTTTCAAGAATTTCGCGCCATAGTGTAAAAGAAGTCTTTGTCGTATCCCTGAGGAAAACCTATAAGTCCTATACACATCAAAATCAAGACCGGTCTTACGATGGTGGTTTATAACATATATACTCAATTTGAGTTATTGATTGCCCATCCTTAACCGTTGAGTCGAACCATTTTTTACGTACGACAGATTTAGCATTATTAATATAACATGTTGAAAGTTTTTATGATCGGTTCAATACATCTCGTAACTCCTTAGTGTGTTGGGACATCCAGGATCTAAATTTTTATCGAAGTAGTAACGTTCATACCTAGTAATATATTCATCGTAGATGCGATTGGACATTATTCTTTTTTCTTCCAATGGAAAAAGAGAAAACAAATCTGTCGGTGTGGGTAAATGCTATTGTTTTTAATAGTAAATATTTTTCGAAAATCGTGCCAGATATACGTACTTCTAATTTGTAGAACATACCAATTACAAAAAGACGTTATGGGAACGAAATCTAGGTACTCGTGATGAACCATTCTTTTGGATTGAAGACAAATTGAGAAAATTTAAAGTGGCTATTGAATATTTTACAGCTTCAGATAGTTAGGAACATATTAAAACAAACCGCATCAAAATCGAACGAAAATAGCGCCGGCAGCCATTAAAAGTAATAAAGCTAACATGGACTTTTCCTTTAAACGTACTGTAAAGAAACTTGATTTTCTCTGTTTCTGATTTTTGCACTTTCCCCACAAGATTTTTTGAAAAAGTTATGAATGGAAAGTTATGAAATTTTGCACATAGGTTGTGCGCATAAATCTTTATTCACCGAACCTCAGATTGGATTATGGGACCAAAATATTTTATTTTATGACATGATGAATGACGGAG
The DNA here is from genome assembly GCA_038373885.1 of Cheiracanthium punctorium. Taxonomy (NCBI): domain Eukaryota; kingdom Metazoa; phylum Arthropoda; class Arachnida; order Araneae; family Cheiracanthiidae; genus Cheiracanthium; species Cheiracanthium punctorium. The sequence goes on along the minus strand of JAWZYV010018798.1, from coordinate 31,165 downwards.
TTTTAAAATTATTGAACTTTTTATGATTTATCATGTTATAAAATAAAATATTTTGGCCCCATTATCACATCTGAGGTTCAAAGAATAAATATATATACACAAAATCTATATGTAAAATTTCATAACTTTTTTAAAAATCTTGTGGGAAAGTGTAAAAATCAGAAACTGAGAAAGTCAAGTTTCTTTACAGTGCGTTTAAAGGGAAAGTCCATGTTAGCTTTTTTGCTTTTCATGGCTGCGGGCTTCATTTTCGTTGGATTTTGGTGCGGTTTGTTTTTTAAATATTCCTGACAATATGAATTATTTTTTTAAATCATTTTGAAAAATCGATTTCAAACCAAACACATTCTACCACTGCACAAGAATTAAAGCGCGTCGGTATTCCGTATGAAACAATACACCTTCACAGCAGCTGTCTTGAAGATTCCGTAAACGTAGAATTATTTTCCACATGCCAGAATTAAAATAAAGCAAGCGCGAAGCGAAGGGTTCACTAACCAGTTCTCCCAAGGACAATTGAGGGAATCACGTTTACCGAGATTAACTCAAAACTTTATTGCACGGCGGCGTTGGTCATTAGATCGCTGCATCTTTATGAGGCAGAAGAGACTCCGCAAGATTTTTTTTTTTTTTAATGACTATGTCATTTTATCTCTCAACTCCCTTTATTGAAAAATGTGTCCCAAAAATGCGACATAAAAGTATGCGACCTAATTTTACATATTTTTAAATACTATTAGTTCACAACAGCTTTAATCTATTTTTATACACTCTTTCGTAAGCTGTAGAATAAGGCTTCACATGTATTTTTTACCTATATTTAAATACTATGAGTTCACAACAGCTTTCATCTAGTGTTACACTCTTTCGTAAGCTGTAGAAGAGGCTTCACATGTATTTTTTACATCTATTTAAATAGTATGAGTTCACAACAGCTTTCATCTAGTGTTACACTCTTTCGTAAGCTGTAGAAGAGGCTTCACATGTATTTTTTACATCTATTTAAATACTATGAGTTCACAACAGCTTTCATCTAGTGTTACACTCTTTCGTAAGCTGTAGAATAGGCTTCACATGTATTTTTTACCTATATTTAAATACTATGAGTTCACAACAGCTTTCATCTAGTGTTACACTCTTTCGTAAGCTGTAGAATAGGCTTCACATGTATTTTTTATATATATTTAAATACTATGAGTTCACAACAGCTTTAATCTATTGTTAGAATATTTCGTAAGCTGTAGAATAGGCATCCCGTGTATTTTTCTATCAATAGGCTACACTCATAAGAATTTCAACATAGGGTTAATACGTGAAAGAGGGGCGATAAAATGACATAGTCCATGAATATCGTTTGAATAGGGCCATCATGAAACTAAAAAATGAGGGGGGTTCAGGGGGATCTCCCCGTGACGAGGCTCGAACAGCCGAGTTTTTATTATTTTTTACGGTGTGTGGAAGGGGGGGGGGCAGAGCCTGATTATCGCACGGGCATGCGGGGCAATAGCCCGGGCCCCCGGAAAAATAAGGTCCCCCCAATCTCCCGATGGATTGTTATAATGATTTACTATATATTCAAATATGCTGCAATGATAAATTTTTTGCAACTCAATTTCCTTTGTAATATCTATAGCATCATTTTAAACAATAATTGGACTTATTAGAGATTTATTTTCTGTTCTAATTCAATGGTGTTTAAGACTCCTGAATCCATAAACACTGAAGTTGAGAGTTTTTGAAAACGTAGGGTATGGCCCTCGATAGGCTTATCCCAAAATATCCATTCGTTAACATGTTTTATTTCGTGATGAAAGAAAGAAAATTTCGAACTTTTTGTTCACGAAAATTTTTTTTGAGTGAGAAACTTGGCTCCCGTGCCTCGTCATGGCCATTCCTGGAATGAGCTCACCCATGTGCGAATCATACAAACGGACTCAAAAAATATTAAAATCACTTTTAAATACATAGCCTTGTTCTCAATAAGTATAAATGCATAGGTCATTTTTAATTCGATTTTAGGATTCTTTAAAAATGTTTTATTTTTATGTCGGGAAAATCCAACAGCCAACAAAAATAAGTTAAAATGCTTGTGATAGTATAGGGGCCCCAAAATAACCTCTTGCGCCGGGGCAAGGGCGTAGCCATAAATTTTTCCAGGGGGGAGGGGTTACGACTACTACAACTCATATATATGTATGTATACGTTGTGTGATAATGTAGTGAAGAATATACATTTTGTATGGCAAAGAATTTCTCATGGGGGGTTACGAACCCCCTAACTCCCCCCTTGGCTACGCCCTGCCCAGGGGCCACGACTACCTGTGATCAGGCTCTGGGGGGGGGCAGATCTTTAACACTGCCAAGTCAAATGCCGGTTTTACTAGCTTATCTAAACATTTTGTCCACTGCGTTGAGAATCCTACATCTTCCCGCTACCCCCCCAAAAAAATTTTTTAACTATGGCCTGGGCCATAGTTATACTAAACTATGGCCTGGGGCCATAGTTAAAAAAAATGGCCATAGTTAAAAAAATATGGCGTAATATGGCGTGGGCCATATTATTTTAACTATGGCCTGGGCCATTAACATTAAATTATGGTCCTGGCCATAGTTTTCCACACCCAAATTTTAGGGCATATCTACCCAAATTAAGAGGCTTTAACCAACGAGACAGTGACATAACTTGGGCATTCCGCCTCAGGCACCCACAGGGTTACGCCACTACAGCGAGTGATGCAATAGAAAAATAAGGTGACGGCATTGCCACATGGCATCTTGACCATTGGCTCACTAGCCACCTCAAGGTCAGTGGCGTCCTTAAAAAGGGCGATCTTGCGCAGGCGGCAATTCTCGGGGGGAGTTCCGAAAACTTGACAGGTGCTCCGTTAAAATCCTTCGCCCGGGCCGCCCAATGGGCTCGGGCAGGCGCTGGTGACACCCCCCCCTTTGCACTCGAAGAGTCATGTGATCTAGGGGTTGTGATCATTTTAGTATGACTATGCGTGTGACTAAAATGGTCCTACACCCTCCCTGAGTCACATGACTTCTCGAGTGCAAAAGGGGTGTGACCCAAATACCGCAGCCAGTGTCTCTTTCGCCACGTTTTGATTTGATCAGAAGTGATTGAATGAATGCCTTTAACCAATCTTGACTCTGATTCCAGGTATGCCGTCGACATCATATCGGACATCAGCACCTACGTCATCGTCTGGTGCGTGTTCGACCTGACCCGCAAGTCCGAAGGAGACCACAGGACCATCACGGCAGACTACGCCAACAAATTCACAGTGAGTGTTTGTTTTTGTATAAGCTTTTATTATTCTCTCTCTCTGGTCGGGGAAGCAAGTTAGGCAGGGAAGGTGGAACTCTTAAAGGAACTCTTTGGACGCCAGGGCTTTTGGACTTCCTATTCGCCTGCCCGCCTTAGAATTAAAGCTTAAAAAACTTTTGTTGACTTTTCAAGGGAGCTGGCGAACAGGTTTGACATCCCTGTCTTGAATAGATCCCCCCCCCCTCTTCTATCCTGACATGTACTATAAACATACAAATAATGCACTCTACCACTTGAACTTAATACTTCCCGCGAGCAAACAGTCTTCCCCGGATACAGAACTCAGAATGGTCACCCTTGCCACCAGGCGCGCACACAGGATTTTTGGCTGGGAGGGGTCCAACTTTTACAGTTTGGGGGTGGGGGGGGTCCAACTTTTACAGTTTGGCTGTGGGGGGGGGTCCAACTTTTACAGTTTGGGGGAGGTCAAACTTTTAGGGATGTTCCAGATTGACAAAAATCAGTGATGAAAGAACTCGTTTTCATTAGATGGAATTCATCCAAACTCGTCCCATCCAGTTCCCTAAGAATACACTACACAGTACAATAGGAAGCAAAATAATAGTTGTTCAGTTTTGAGAACAAGATGGTGTTTTATGTTCGCTTTCAGTTCGTTTTTGAAAAGGTGAGGAAAACGAGAAAAACATTTCTTTTTTATTTATTAGAACTGAAACAATTGCTACCTTTTTTTGGAATCATTTTATTGACTATAGATATAGGGTAATAATCAATCGAAAAAAAAATCAAAGCCGATGGGGGGGGGGGGGTCCAGACCCCCTGGACCCCCCCGCTTGTGTGCGCCACTGCTTGCCACAATTTCCGAATGTATTCATATCTACACGGACGGATCTGCATTGAACGGCACATCGGATGCAGGGGCTGGAGTTTATTCGAGGGATTTTAATCTTAGTAGAGCTGTTGGGAAGTTTGCAAATAACTTTGATCGTGAGGAAGGTGGCAGCTGTCACTCTCGCCCGCGAGGAAATTGGGAAAAGAGTATTGTTATTTTTATAGATTCCCAGACTACTATTAGTGCGCTGATATCTGATGCTCTCAGCAGGACCAGGCCCACATATGAAGCCCAAATCGCCTTACACCATCCTTTGGACGAGGGGCGAAATAGAGTCCTGCAGTGGGCTCTGAGCCATTGTGGCATTGCGAAGAATGACACTGCTGATGGCCTGGCAAAGATCTTTGCAAGGTTCCATCCTCTCTCTCCGGTTGTGTACCATACTGTTAAAAGGATTTTTAAATTACAACATTAAACATTACCGGAAGAACCTTCATACAACTACTGTCAGTTTTAGGGCGAGATTCAAGTGAAACGCACGCGATCGAACGTTTTTCAGTCCCCAGAATGCCTCCAATGAACAAACCTATCGCGCTGTCACGTGATCAAAACACGATTGTTTTGTTTCAGTTGAATAAGAAACATTGATATATTTCGAAGTTTCCCCCGTTCGACGAGGAAAACGTTCGAATTGTGTTTCACTTGAATCTCGCCCTTATGCTCTTTTGACCACTTTGTCCAACTTTGCGGACGTCCATCTTCACGTTTCCCCAGAACTTCAAGGCGTTTTAAAGTATGTTGCAAATGATGTTAATCTTAACTTCTTTTATATTGCTTGACTGTATTGGGCTCAAAGGCGGATCCAGGGGGGGGCGCGCCCCCTCCGAGAAAAATGTATTTACACTAGATAAATGAGGTTTCCACCAATATTAAGTGAGCTTTACACTAGATAAAATGAGTGTTCACGATTTGCGCCACCAACCCGAAATAAGTTTCTGGATCCGCCCTTGATTGGGCTGCCCGCAAGAGACTAATGGAGTTACGGCCAAAGTCTGACGTAGAATTGAAAAAAAAAATTGTTAGTGAAGTCGCGGGCCAAACTTCAGGATGTTAGCGAAGTCGCAGACCGTATTGTGGCGTCATAAATAAAGAGATGGAGCCCTTTTGCTCACTCAGAACACTTTATTAGACGGCACATACAAACACATGAAATTTGTGTTGGAACCTACACAGTCAGATGGCGGGTTCGGACAGAATTTTGGCCGCACCGGCCCAAAACCAGATGAAAGTACCTCTGCATTGGTCACTGTCTGAAACCGATGTCCTCTCCTTCATATGTTCATCTCGGCTGGATTCTCAAGTGGATTTCGATCCCGTGGGATGCCTGAAGTAAGTGTTCGAAAGTTATGAGATTCCTCATATCGCTATAGCGTCCAATTCTGAAGAGCCTTTCAAATTCCTAAAGGATTTATTTGTTCTATGACATCAGAACAGCACATTATCCAAGATCTATAGCTTCTTGTCGAAGACTTTACGATACTTCCCAGATCAAAGGTTATCGGTAAATTCAAGTATTGAGGGGTCAGAAGAAGGGAGCATCACAGATATATCTCTATAAGTTCTAATGAATCGTAATTATTCGGATAACGCCACAGTATTATTGGGATTTATGTGGGATTTTCAATGGTTTATATGGGTTTTTGATATGTTCCGAGAGCCCGATCAAAACACATGGCGGGCCACATCTGGTTGCCGGAGGTGCCCATACGTGATTTAGAGTCCATAAAAATGTCAGTCAATATTGCTGTGAATGAAGGTGAAGAATAGTTAGGATATTCCTGACGCAGATTGTAAAACAGTTTTAGTAGGCGAGTTTAATATGGATTTCGATTTCAAAGAAGTATTTTGTGGAACAAGAAAGCTAAATACAGCACAGTTGTGAATTAAGATACACTTTTCAGCTTAATGAATGAATGAATAAGGAAGACAAATAGGGACGTCGCATGGATTGGAAAAGGCTTTTAGTACAAAGCTCTTAGTGCGAATTTAACCCTTTGAGGCGCAACCCTTTCCCAATACTGAAAAAAGGACAGTCGTTGCCATCGCTCGATTTAACTACCAGTAAGAGGGCGGACGATCGAAACGTTCATCGCGTGCCAAAGATCGAGAGACCCTTTTCTGACGCAGCTGGCTGTGCCGGCACAGGCACCTGTCATCAAAAAAGGGTCTCTAGATCTGTGCCACGCGATGAACGTTTCCATCGTCCGCCCTCTTGCGGGTCGTTCAGTCGAGCGATGGCAACGGGTGTCCTTTTTTCAGCATGGGGCCATCTATCCAGCTGTTTTCGCATTCTTCCATTTTTCTATACATTCTTCCCAGATGTCAGTGCTGTTCAAAAGAATCGCGACTATTTTTTTACGGGAAAGGACGCGCGAAAAAGTAAAAGATTCTCGTGGAGCTCTGTCACCCGCCACTCTTTTTATAGAAATCCAATCTATTCTTCGTGACTGGCAACAATCCAAACGTCACAGTTGGGTGTTCCCGGGAACACTGCGCGTTAAAGGGTTAAAGTATGAATGTTTCAGATTTCCTTATATCTTTTTTTAAAAAGTTTGTCCATCCCTCCAATGACTTGATTTGAGCGCCATCCTGTTTCTTTTGTTTCTGCAGCTCATTGTGGTCATCATTCTGGGCATAGGAGTCTTCTTCTCGGTCATCTTTCACGTGGGCGTGCGGGAAAACCAGGCCACTCCGCCGTCCTCCGAGGAGGACTCCACCGAGGACACCCGAAGACTACGCACGGAGTTGGAAAAGACCTTGCAGCCGTCCTCGCCCATCGCGCTACAGTTTCCCTCTACGACGGTCTCTTGGAAAGGCTGGCTGCGAGAAGTCCACTTCTATCAGGTAGGTGAAGACGGTGTCGTTCGGGGATCGGGGGTGGGATGCGAGACGAGACAGTAGTTGTCATGCGAGGCGAGACGAGACTTGTTTCTCGCTGGCTGCTTACCCCGGTTATACATTTGGGTGTGAGGTCATCATTTGCCCCCAAAAAAAATTGTCTGCTGATATCAATCACGGATGCACTGATCTGTTTTGTTTTTCATCAATGCATTTTTTCATGCAAATTTTCATAAACGTTTAACCCTTTCATTCCCAGGTTACAGATATTTTCAAAACCCCAGAGTCCCAAAGATGCGCCCGAAATTTCACCCCCCCCCCTTGAGAAATCTAGGCTTCTTTTAAGTCAGTAACCAAGACGATCAGTAACCAAGCGGTTCTCGCCTTTTCCATGTACACGTGAAATGCGAAGAATAGTTCATTGTTAGGACTACCCTCCGGTAATTGAGAAGCGAGCAGAGAAGTAAGGAGATTATCGCTGGCACTGAAAGATTGCTTTTGGTCGTATGAATAGAAGCTACCCTTCTCCCAACCCTGAATAGATAAACCACTTATCATGTGTCAAAAAGGTGCCCTTGAAATTCCTCACGGGATGGCATTTTTTCTTAAGGCGTCTCTGGGCGATACGGCATCCACTTTATGCCGGGCGCCTAGAGCCATTACGGGATCTAAAGCGTTAATGTACCGGGTGGTTATTAATGAAACTTCTGTAAAGAGCATTCTACAGCTTAAACGGATGAGCCGATTCCCACTAAATTTGGGATTGTGGACGGTACACGAGAAGCGCTGAAGAAAGATCTTTGAAAAGTTTAGTTCCAAAAATGCTCACTAGGTGACGCTTTGCACTTGGAATCGAGCTCAAAAAATGACTCAAATAAGTCAATAAATGCTCAAAAACAATTGAATAAATGTTGCAATAGCTTGTACATTTCTTTAAGCCATCTTCATCGTGAGATTTCCTGTTTTTTTCATGCAAAGTGCCACCTAGTGGACACATTTTGAACTAATTTTTTTTTTCTTCTGATAATCCTTAAGCGCACCTCATGTGTAGTCTATATGCCAAAATGGGTTACAATCCGTTTACCCGTTTTAGCTGTAGAACTGTGTTTATAGTTGAATTTTAATCATAAGCACCCTGAAGACTTCGATTCCAAAGAGGTGTGTTTTATGGAAGAAGAAAGACAAACATGGCACACTCGTGATTAATTTGCGCATTCCAATCAACTTTTATAAAGCTGAAGTACAGTTAGAATAGTCTAGACAAAGATTGTACAGTAGTTTTAACAAGCGATTTTAATGCATGTTTCAATTCCAAAGAAGTGTTCTATAGAACATTTAAGACAAATCCTGCACACTCATGAATCGCGGTGCACTTTCCGACTGAATGGAATAAGGAAGGAAAACAGAGAAGACGCATTGCCTACGATACGCTTTCAATACAGAGCAGTTTAGTGCGTATTTAAAATATGAAAGTGTTTCAGATGTGTTAAGGTATCCGTACACCTCAGAAACGTAATTTTCGGTCAAAAAATCGATTTTTCAATTTTGATGAAATAATAAAATTGGATCTTTTATCTTTCTAAAACCACTTGAATTTTTATTGTATCTCAAGTAGAAGCAGAGATATAGCAGTTTGCAAATGAGTAGCTCTAAGCTAAATAAAGTGTATATGAAAGTTGTTTTGAGCGTTTTCTCAAAATGAAGTGATTTGACGATTTATGGATCGCAAAACATCCTAACTTAAAAACCAATGCATTGAATGGGATGAATTTTTGTTCGCATGTTGTTTATATATAATTAAAGGGAATAGACTATGCTCATTAACATAAACTAATAATATTTCAATTTATGGCTGTTTGTATTTAAAGTTCTTGGCTGTTTTCGCATTTCTTACCCTATTCATACAGATTGACTGTTACAGCTTCTCATGTAGCAGGACAAACTTCTTGATAATAGTCTATTCCCTAGATTATATTATCATTAATCTTATGCATTTTACAGATTTTGAAGATGTAAGTAATTTTTCGAGTTGTGGTGTTTTGCGGAAATGCAAAAATTTTTATTTTTTAATTTTTTTTTTTTTTTTTTGTCTTTCCCTGCCCCAATTTTTGTTTTCAGATTTTAAATGATTATCTCATTTTTTTTTCCTTCCATTTAATGGTAAAATATAGTTTTAAGTGTAAAATTTTTAAAATTAAAAAAAAAACGTCTCGGCAGGAGTACGGATACCATAAATGATTCTTTTTTTTTTCCTTTCAGGTGGGACTTTTGTACACATTTGTGAGACTCTTCCAAAACATGAGCTGCGTCTTCATGCCGTTGTACTGCAAGAATCGCTGAAAGCCAACGACGTAAGTCCACTCGTGGATACAAGCGGTCCATTTTAAAGCAGAAAGCGTCCCTTTTTAAGAACCGATAAGGCTTCGCAAGCCTTTTGAACAGATTTTTCGAAAACAAACCACTGACGTTAAACACTTGTGAGAATGAGTGAAGCTTTTTCTCCTATCTATAGTCTGTTCGCGGAAACGAGAGAACGAAAGTAAACAAACGGGTTACCAAAGAATTACATATTTTTTCACCAATCTCTAGTTTGGAGTTAGGAAAGGTTAAATGCGCCTAACAGCGTAAATGGAAGAAAGCAGAAATTCATACTGTGTTTGGCGCTTTGGCAAAATGCCAGGTGCTAACTCTTCGCCAGTTTACATGTGCCATTATTTAGTTTCGTTCTCTCGACTCGGCGAACAGACTATAGTGCCCTATACTCGCTCTATCAACAGTCAGTCTTAGGGTTGCCACGATGTCTGATTTCTAGGGTTTTAGGGGACACGTCCCGCGAAAGGTGTGAGGGGGTGTCCCGTTTTTTTACAGAATAATTTGATAAATTATAATGATATCAGAAGAGAGATTTTAAATGTTAGGTTTTTCTTTCCTAAATAAATAAGATCTCAACAGAGGTAATTGTATCCTTCAAGTTTTTTCAGCTAAATAAGTAATAGTGTAATTTCAGTAAAAGGGGTTATCCATATCTTTTTTTTTTCTTTTCTTTTTTTTTTTTTTTTTTTCGTATAATTCGTTATAATAATCTTACTAGAAGATGTAATGTAAGACTAAGTTTCTCTTATAGGTATATTACCGGTTGTTTTAATTATTTTTTTAAAGCCAAGTATGAAGGCTTTGTTTTTATTTATGAAAGGAAATAAAAATTTCATTTCAAAGATAGTATAAAAGAAGTGAGAGAGAAGACTAATAATTATAACGTTAAGACTGTGCAACGTTACGCACTACTTGAAATTGGCTGATGCAACAGTCTAAACTCGAGAGAAAGGAGAGATGTCCCTATCAGCACACTAAAATTCCTTTGATCTCTCAGAAAAAAAAAGATTTTTAGCTGGATCATAGGTTGAGGATCATCTGAGGCAACTCCTTTTGCCATTGGAATGCAGGAGATCTTGCCGATGGGACTGGAGCTAGGATGAGGGTCATTAGTATAATATCTTCTCCTGTGTTGCTTACCAGTGATTACCCAGTTTTAGACACAAAAATTGCAGAAATCGGTATCGGTTTAGGCATCGGTATCGGTTAAGTATTTTAAAACTACTTATGCTCAAGATTTTTTTTTTCAAGATGTTCCGTAACTATTCACTGTTTGCAATCGCGCTTAGCACCAGCTTGCATAGAGACATTTCAAATTTTTTAAGAGTCTCTATCAAGATGGAGTTCTTTTAAAATCTGTTCAAAAGTTCCATGATTTTTTTAAATTTCTTCAACAAAAGATTTACAGTGCTTACTAATCTTCCCCCTTTTCTTTCTCAGGATTTCATCGCCAAGATTCCCCTCGCCATGAACATCAGCGGTTTTGTGATATCCTGCAGTTTACCAAAGTTCTTCAAAATCTTTAGCAAAAAGGTAATTACACCCCACTGTTTTCCCCAATTTGCATTTTTTTCCCTACTTTGCAGGCACGGACATATATTATAGGAGTGGACACTCTCCGTAGCTCCTAAACTGGATTTTTGGTACTCCAAATAAGTTTCAATTATGTAAACATTGGAAATCGAGTAACGCGCAGCGATCCTAGCGGCAAAAGAATAAAGCATTTCCTGTGCTGACGGATCACTCATTTTACTTGTTTTTAATTTTCCAACCTAGCATGTGAACGAGATTATGGACGCGAGCACTCAATTTTAATTTCTTTTTTACTTTTGCTTGCCTGGTTGCCTTAGTAACAAATGAGTAGAAAAGAAAAAAAGATGTTCTATCTTAAGATTATTAAAATATCGAGTTTATATTTGTTAACGAGTGCGTATATCGTGGCTCACAGAAAAGAAGATTTTGTCTGCCACGGTTATATATTTACCTTAGAAAATGGCTTAGAATTCATGACTGAGTTCTTTATGTAACACAGCGGTTCTCAACCTTTTAACCTTCGCGCCCCCCCCCAACAAAGGCTAACTTACGGTGGCGCCCCCCCCCCCTCACTTTTTTCAGCATACATTCAGTTTTTTAATCTTTAATAATGAACATTGAGTCGAATTTTCTACGAAATAATGTTATCAGTAAAGTCTGAATGAACATTTTAAGCGAAAATGGATATATTTTTGAGTAAAAAGGAGAATAAATAAGATGGTTTTTTAAAAACATGCATCACTACTGGCTCTTTAGTTTTTCTCGTGCTCCCCCTGCAAATGCTCTGCGCCCCCTTGGGGGGTCGCGCCCCACAGGTTGAGAAACGCTGATGTAACATGAATTTAATATTTTAATATGAGTTTTTAGCGGCCATTTAAAGCTGTGTTAAAATTTTTCGCACCATGAAATAAATGTAAATACTGCTTGTTTGAATGAGATCGTCATTATAAATAAACACTTTTTAACCCATTAGTGCCTGGATATTTTTGCGACTTTCTTCGATTTTTACTGACAACAGAAATAATAGATATATTTCTGATGTCAATTTCTTGAACAAGGGATGATTTCTTTTAAAATCATTATGCATAAAAATCGAAATATCAACATCCTACTTGGGCATGTTAAAATATTTTGTAGAGATAAGGCTCAATACTCATGAATTAAGGCTAGGAAAAATAAATAACGTTTTCGACTAATAGCGAAAATGCCGTCCCAAAAAAGGGACACTAGGCATAAATGGGTTAAATATTGCATTCACACAAACTACATTCTTCTAAATTGACTAAAATTTCTTAAAATACAGCTTTTGGGCAAAATAGGTGGGTAATAGTTAGGGCAAAAAGATGCGCAATTATACCCAGTGTGCGTCGCGCCATCTGTTATCCAACTTTCTAAGAGAAGTGTCCCCTCCTATAAATTGACCTACGTGTTTGCAGGGATGGGAGCGAGATTAGACGAGAAAGTTTCTTCTATAGGCTGTTTATCTCGTCTCGTGTCCTTCCTACAGTCATGTGACTTCTGCTTCGCTTCCAATGAATGCTTTTTATGTTTTGTTTTGTTTTGCAGGTGACGTTCCTGGCCGGGGCGGCCCTGGGAGTGGGGTCTTGCGCGTGGTTGCCGTGGGCAGCGGCCCGGGCTTCTGCAGCGTGGGCATCTACGGGGTCGGGGTGGTGATGGGAGCGCCTCTTCTGTCCTGGTCATCAGCGCCCTCTCCTTCATACACGACCTCATAGGGACGAGCGCGGTAAGTCGATGGATCTTGAGAATTTTTTAACCCTTTCCGGCGCAAGAACTTTTATTGTATTTTCTCGTTTATGCAGATGCCTGGAGTAATAGTTAAATTTCTGATGTCAATTTAATGAAGCATGGATAATTTTTCTGTAAAATATCTATAACATTTTTATAAATATGCATTACACTTTACCTCCTAATATCATTTTATGTAAATGTCATTATTATCTGGTAAATAGACATAGGAAAACTAACTGATGCTTCTGAAATTTGTCATGTACATCATAAATAGGTGGCTAGAATGTCTAGCCACCGCCCGCGAAAGGGTTAAGGCCTTACTACACGAAGGAATTTTTGTGTGATTTGGTTGCTGCAACAGTTGCAGAAACTAAGGTGACCATACGTCCTCGAAATTCGAGGACAGTCCCCAAATATAGATTTTTTTTCATTTTGTCCCCAAAAATAGTTGTCCCCAAATTTAAAGATTTGTACTTTTTTTCACTGAAAGTTTCCGTTTAGTTTATTTCTTTCAGAAAAACTGAAGAAATAAGAAAAATAAACCAACTAAAAGCGCCATCTACTCAGAGAAACAATGAAATTCGATCTCTGAAAACGTTTGTTGTCATTGTTTGTGTAGCTTGTACAGACATTCAATAAAGTATCCGACTGTGAGCCAAATTTCCCATTTCAGTTTTGTTAATGATTAATCACTTTCATGAAGAACCATGCTTTAAATATGAAATGGACGTACGAAAATTTTCTTGCACTCGAATACTTTTTTGAGAGGGTGTACAAAGTTTCATGAAAAATGATCACAAAATAATTCAATGTAAAAAGCAATGTCTTTCTGAAAAATACAAATACTATGCCAAGAGTTAAAATTTGAATCAATTGCAATATTTCAACATGATGTTCCTTTCACATTTCTGGTTTAAATAAATGTTTATAAATGAATGAAATACTTCCATTCATTTATTAGAAATAAGAATGCACAATTGATATAAAGAGCTATTAGAGTTCATTTTTAAGTATCAAAGTCAGTCAAGATTTAAAGTATGGGTACACATGGTAATAGGTTGTGTCCTCGAAAAAGTCCCCAAAAATATTTTCTAGTGTCCCCAGAATACTGTTCAGAAATACGGTCGCCTTAGCAGAAACCTCTTTCCGATGAAATTTCCCTCGGTTACCTAGGGAACCATCCACTCCAACTGGGGCCATCGTGATTCTACCGCGCCTGCTTGTGCACTCCGAAAAAGGCCTACGAACGTGGCCTGATTGGTTAGATTCGACCGTTAGATGATGTATCTAAGTGCTGGAACCAATACGTGAGCATCTTTAGGACTCTTTGGATGAGTCATCGGAATGCACAAGCAGGCCCGGTAGAGTCACGATGGCCCCGCTCCAACTCTTTCGTTCAGAGGCGAAAAAATGGCAGGTTGCTGGAAACCCAGCCAATCGGAGTGCTTCCTATTCTACGTCACAACACAAGATGGCGGAAGAGTCAGCGTCCGCCATACCCTTCGTAGAGTAAAAGGGATGAGCGTGTGCGAAAACAAAATGTCCGTGAAATGGAATATCGATATGGAAATGGATTCGATTGAAGAAAAGAAAAATAAATATCAATCCGATCCGAAGATAGACACGAGGTATAAGCAACCAACGATAGGCTATTTATAATGGCATGCTCTAGCAACCGCCTGTATTTGCTTTCATTGTTCCATAAAACAATTTCTTGGACTTGAAATATATATTAAAATCGCCTACCAAAACTATTTTACATTCTTCGTTCGCCAAGCCTATTCTAACTATACTTCTCCTTTGTTGTAGGTAAATAGATGGTAGCGTTTACCAGTTTCTAGCCAAATCTAGTAGATATCGTCAAGCTAGGCTACATTTTTGAGATTGACATTTGGCACCCAACTTGGCGGTGCACCATCAAAAATTGTAAAACTGGGTGGATTTCAATATTTTATTCTCTTCCCTCCCGCGCTATCTGTCGCTTTTAAGCATTTCTCTGCATAGACCGTAATGTATGAGAATTATAATTTTGCAACCCTGTAAAAAAAACTTTCCTGGGTCTTGGGTTCGAGGGTCATTTGTAGTGGTAACGATCCGGGGCCTTCGTAATTAGTAACGGGCCTGCGCGTGTATTTTGATGAGCCATCTTAAGAGGCCTACGGATGCTCGAGTCTTCACGTATACATCAGGCATTTCTCAAGCTTCCCAGTGCTTTCAAATGTTATTTAATGTAGTTTTAAGTAGTAATTGTGTTACTAATTCAAGTACGAACTCATGATTAATTTGTTTGCTATGATACATATTTACATAAAGAAAATAGATGCATATAATTCGAAGGAAAAACAAAGTAGCGCTTACTCTCATGATTCACGATTGCTTATTTTAGTTTCACAAGTGGATATTTAATATACTTTAAAATAATTAAATACACAAATGAGAAAGACATTTTTATCATGAATATTTCATGAACGTAGTTGTACTTCCAACGTTATTTTAAACAATTCAAGATTAATCTTTAACAAATGATGTATTAAAGCGCATTTCAGTGTTTTCGGGATATCCTGTATATTGGAGAAAATGGATAAAATACGCTCTATAGCGCGATCCCCGAATTAATTATTCTTTAATAAAGACATTTCATGTAGTATATATTATTCTTCTGTCGCTTTCTCAATCGAACTTAGGAATTGAGCAAACATAATGAACGCTTGTACAAAATATTAACTACATTTGAAGTTTCTGTATAAACGGGCAAAAATCAATAATTTATAATTGACTGTATTTCTGCACTGTACCAGATGTAAGTCTTAATCACATAATCAAGGCATATATAACTGATAAATAACATTTTCAACTGGCAAAATTAAATTGTCTAAATAGTATCACAACGCCATGCTTATTTACAAGAATAAAAACTACTCAAGTAATACGACCTCTGATTAAAATAATTTATTTATAAATGACACATGAGTAATTATTCACCAAACATGATTTACATACATATGTTTAGAATTTCTAAATACATTATAAGCGTTCACTTACCTTTACATTCAGAGCAAAATGTTGGAATTTTAGGATAAATTTTCATGAAAGAAAATGGCGCAAGATTCACCAAACGATTACCTACATCTAAAGATCTTTAGTACGACAAAAGTATAAAAAATTGTTCTAAAATAATAAAATAATATAACATTTATAATACTTAGAACAATAAAATAGAATACTGTGACTGGGGAAAACAGGCCTCAATGATAAACTCATTTTTAGGGATGGCAACTCATAAGCAGGCCCGTTGCTTAGTGATGGCCCCGAACGATCACGGGGTCATTATGACGAACGGAATTTAAAAAAAAAAAAAATCCTACTGATATTACAAGTGTGAAAGTTTGTTTGTATGTTTTTTATTTAGTCAAAGTTCCCCGTTTTTACTTAAAATTTTATATTTTCTTTGAATGGAATGATTTAAAAACTTCACTGTAAAATGCACAAAACAGTCATAACCACCCCACCTGCCTCGAGAATGTTTACTTCCTTGTGCGAAGTAAAAGGTCGAACTGCAGTTGCGAAAAATTTCAGTGTTCAAATGTTGAATGTAATTATGTCCCTCCCTGAGTCTATTTAGTTTTAAAATGCACAGTTTCTGTTGGAGGCGTGCACTTGTATATACAGGGGGCCCCAATTTTATTGCATAGGCCTATAATTTTATAATTTATAATTTATTGCATAGACCCACGCAATAAATTATAAAGTTACGTTAAGAAAAGTACTGAATTTCATGGCGTCGATTAAAATATTTTGCGGAGATTCAATCGAAATAAGGACAAAATTTAAATTTTTATTCGACTCCCGTACAAAAATTCCGAGTTGGCAAAGTATGCCCCAGTCATAAAGGAGGTGATGTACAAAATTTCAGCCTTTTACCCTAAAAAGTGTCAGAGGTACCTATGAACAAAATGGGTGAATGGCTAGACAATGCCAATAACAGGTATTGATGGAATCCTTTCTTTTAAAATTTATGTACGGTCGCTGAAAAGCGATCATCCGACGCGATTTTTCCTCTTCAAGAGCCATTTTAAGTCAGCAAATGTTTATTGTATGTTCCACGTCTTCAGATGAGGACGCAGGGTCAGAAAGGGTTTTAATGTGCCTAGTTTGGTGTCATAATATGAGAGTTTTTTTCGTTTTTTTGCAGGAGAGCGGAGCCTTCGTGTACGGGTGCATGAGCTTCTGTGATAAGCTGGCCAACGGCGTCGCTGGGATGGTCGTGCAGCACATGCACACGTAAGTAACCCTTGCTATTCCACGGATGCAATGGCAACCTAACGTAGGTGCATTTCACCAGCCCCTCCACCAACGAGTTTCAAAATTTTGATGATTGTACTGGTTTTTACCGGCTAGTACCGAAATATTTTCGTTTGTACCGATTTTTCTGAAATGGGGGGGACAGGAGAAACGGCAGCCCCCGACAGTGTGAGAGTAGGGTCATTGACCGTTTGCTCGTTGACATTTCAATCCTTAATAACTCATTATAGAAATCGATACAAACGAAAATATTTCGGTACAAACCGGTACAAACGTAGTACAAACCAGTACAATCGTCAAAATTTGAAAATGGCTTCATGGAGAGACTGTCGTTTCTCCAGCCCCTCACATTTGAATCGTTAATAACTTTTTAACGAAACCGGTACAAACAGAAATATTTCGGTACTAACCGGTACAAACGTAGTACAAACCAGTACAATCGTCGAAATTTTGAAACTCGTTGGTGGAGGGGCTAGTGGAATGCACCTCAAAAAAAATAGTGGCCAAATGATTTGTCACCTGCCACACTTTATGATGTTTCCACCCCCCCCTTAAATTGTAATTATAGAAAACATTCACTTATGTCTCTCGTCCAGCAGCGGCCTAGTCACTCCGTAATTACACGGGAAGTAAAGCAGCATCCGCCTCGGCCAGTGCTCGGGAGGGTGAGATTCCTCTCTCGGCTGGACTGATGTGGGACCGTATACGCTCATGGAAGCGGGTGCACGTAAAATCAAAGCCTCCCAGATATAGAAAGCCTAACAATTGCTGCATCACTGAGCTTTCACGTCATCATTAGGCCTTCAAAAAAAAGACGTTTTATTTTCGTAAAGTAAAAATATTTAAAATTTCGGGTGCGTTTTCTCGTGCATAATAACATTTTAATGATTTCAGATAAAAAATTTAATTTTTACGGCAAATGACAATTTTTTAACTGTAACAACTTATGTAAGGAAATACATCATAATGAATTGTTTTGCATCACAAAGGTATCTCAATTGTTATCTTAAGCTTAGAATGTTTTCTAATATTTGTAGCATTCACCAGAAAATTTAAATAGTTTTTACTTTATTAAAATAAAACTGCGGTGGCGTCATTATTGGAAGGCCTAGTGATGACGTCAAAGTTTCAGTTGTTCGGCTTTCTATATGTAGGAGGTGCTGGTAAAATCCGTCGGGGCTGCATTGCCCATGTTCGAACGATACCTCCACTAGAGATGAGACGGGCTCAGCCCGAACCGGGCTCGGGCTCGTGAAAAATTTCTCCTTTATTGAACACACTCCTTGAAACATATTTTAAAAAGTGATTCACGAGGGAAATAAAAGTACAGTCAACTCCGGTTATAGTGAACCTCTGCGGACCATCCAATTACGTCCACTCTATCCGAAGTTCACTCAAACCCAAGTGTCTTCATGATGGATAGAGATACTGTATGTGAATCGGCACTCATGGTTTGCGTTCACTATAGCCGATGGTTCACTCTATCCGGGTTCACTATGACCGGAGTTGACTGTACTTATAAAAAAAAAATAGCGGCACTGACGCCTAGAAGGTGCGTGAAGCTCTTTGGATATTTCAGAACGGCGCGGCGCCTTATATTGATTAGTTAGTTATGAGATCCGACATTATTTGATAAACATGGATATATAAAGAATTAGAAAGGGCATTGAGAGCTTGCAACTCTATTTGTCTTTCATTGGCACAAACGGCAAAATTCATTGTATACTATCAATGAATTAATTGGATTTTTTTTTATCTTAGCTGAAATTTCGGGCTCGGGCTTCGACTTAATAATATTGTTCGGACTCGGGCTTCAAAAAATGAGCCCGAACTCATCTCTAACCTCCAGAACACACATCCCCTCGGGGGGGAGGGGGAGCACTGGATCCCCCTTTCTAAGGAAAATGCGATCGTCTGTCCATGGACACGAGAACAGTAACAACAACTAATATCTCTCAATGTAAATGTCAAAGTAAACGGCACCATGTTCAAATTTAAGATTGTTTGAAAATTGTAAAATTTGCCGTTTCTGTTCTCAGATGCCATCCACGAAGGCTATGGGTGAGTTTAAAAGGGGGGAAGATTCCGCCTATGCGACAAAATGGCGTAAGAGTATCGGGCGTTTCAAATCAACTTCAAATATCCAATAGAAGAGTCAATTAGGATATGTAAAACTGAACTCTTAACTGAAGGTAGCACAAAAGCTTCGGATCAAGGGGGGGGGGGGGGGGGCTAGACCCAAGAATAGGATCCAACTGGGGTAAGAAAATTGAAGCGGGGAAAACAGACGATTGTCAACTCAGCAAATTGCGAAAGAATTCGATTTGAACTCAGAAACAAAGACGTGTCAATGCTGTATGCAAAGCAAAAGGTGGAAGAACCTAATATTAAACGAACTGACAAGTCATTTGGCCAATATGTTTAACTGAAAAATGAAAGAAGATGTCGTAATCCGTTCCTGAAAATTCGCACGTATGTATAACTTTTATCTGAATAATAATAATAATAATATTGGGTTGGCCACTAAGTAATTGCGGATTTTGTTTAGAAAATCAAAGACAATTTTTTCATGGAACTAAATAACTTTATTCTGTAATGTATTGCCCATTTTGATCAATGACCTGTTGCCATCTTTCAGGCAGCATCCTAATCCCACGTTCATAAAACTTCTGGTTTTTATTAGCAAAAAACTGAATCAGGTACGATTTGACATCATCATCATCATTATTGAAATTTTTACCATTCAAGGAGTTTTGTAAAGATCGAAACAAAAAGTAATCAGATGGTGCAAGGTCAGGACTATAGGGTGGATGTGGCAAAACATCCCAACCAAGCTCCAATAATTTTCGACGAGTGACCAAAGATGTGTGTGGCCTTGCATTGGAATGTAACACCTTTTCGATTTTTCAATTCGGGCCGCTCTTCTTCAACTGCATTGTTTAATTTCGTTAGTTGGTCAATGTAGACATCAGAATTGATCGCTCGGTTCGGTGGTAAAAGTTCAAAGTAGACAATTCCTTTGTAATCCCACCAAACTGATAACAAAACCTTCTTTGGATGAATATCAGCTTTTCATGTTGTTTGAGTTGGTTCACCTGGCCTGCTCCACGATCTTTTCCGCTTGATATTGTTGTAAACAACCCATTTTTCATCGCCAGTTATCAATCGTTTTAAAAATGGATCATTTTCATTACGTTTCTTTAGCAAATCGCAGCTGTTAATGCGTTGCGTTAAATGCGTTTCTTTCAGTTCGTGAGGAACCCATGTATCGAGTTTTTGAACATAGCCAAGTTGCTTTTAAGTGATTTTCAATGCATGTATGTGATACATGAAGCTTCTCTGCAATCTCACGTCTTGTACTGTGACGATCCGAATCGATTATTGCTTTGATTAGGCCGTTATCAACTTCAGCTGGACGACCAAAGCGTTTTTCATCTTTGAGTGAAAAATCACCAGAACGAAATTTGGCAAACCAATTTTGACACTGCCGTTCTTTTAAGGCTTCGTCACCATAAACAGCACATAACTTTTTATGAGCTTGCGACGCGTTTTTCCCTTTGCGGAAATAAAAAAAGCAAAATATGACGGAAATGTTCCTTTTGATTTTCCATTTTTCAACGAAGGCCAAGCGAAAACTACGCAACCGATCAAAGAACTTTTTTTACTGATTGACAGCTGAATTGCCAACTATCAAATAACAAAATGTGTTTTACATTTGTAAATCGTCTGCAAACCTAAAAATTCAACTGAAGCCATCTATGAGTGAAATCCGCAATTACTTAGTTGCCAACCCAATAATAATAACAACGTACATAAAAGTTACCGCGAACTATATCTGGTTCGTCTTACTAATTATGACGGCATTACCCTCCAATGCCTCCAACAAGCACTTTGTTTAATGAATTCATCTTCGACACAGCAAGCAATGAAAAGGGTGTACGTAGCATTGACAGTTTTTTTGCGGGGGGCAAGCAAAATAATATCAATACAGGACGCGGTAATGGCAGCCATTGTCTAAAGCGTATTTTACACATTTCTATTTAAAACAAAAGAAAATAGTTATATGTCATTAAGGATTTTAAAACAGTGCTCTCCGTCGAAAAGGGTATCTGTAACATCGTTAGTTCTTCTACGGGAGAACTCAAAAGAATTCCAATACAGGGCAGTCTGTGACAGTTGAGGGACATTCATCCATTTTGAGTACAATAATAATAAGTATGTAAAAATCTATAACTTCATCGAAAGGATGGATATAGCTTTTACAAATTTTTGACAGGGCTTCGCAGAATGACATGACAAGTAAAAGAGAGCTTTTTTTAAAAACTATTACCAAAATATCGCCGAGTTTGATGGCGCGAAAAAAATACTTTTTCGTCGTAAAGCGTATCATGGCCGATGCTGTAGTCACCGTATTTCTCTCTCTCTCCGACAGGCTGAGATGCGACCACTGCGACTGGTTCTACAGGGAGGTCCTGTCCTACGGAGTGGGCAGCACTGCCGTCATCGCCAGCTGCATCCTGCTGGTGCTGATGCCTGCCAAGCTGGGTCAGAGAAAGTCCGCCTACAACGGTAATGTAAATGTAATGAACGCGCTTGAAGCTCTCCAAAGGGAAAGTTTTCAGTTAACCCTTTGAGGCGCAACCCTTTCCCAATGCTGAAAAAAGGGCAGTCGTTACCATCGCTCGACTGAACGACCCGCAAGAGGGCGGACGATCGAAACGTTCATCGCGTGCCACAGATCGAGAGACCCCTTTTTTCACGACAGCTGGCTGTTCTCTCGATCTGTGGCACGCGATGAACGTTTCGACCGTCCGCCCTCTTGTGGGTCGTTCAGTCGAGCGATGGCAACGGCTGCCCTTTTCTTCAGCATGGGGCCATCTGTCCGGCTGTTCTCGCATGCTTCCATTTTTCAGCAGATCTCAGTGCTGTTCAAAATAATCGTGACAATTTCTTTACGGGAAAGGACGTGCTCAAAAGTAAAGAATTCTCGTGGGGAGCTCTGTCACCCGCCACTATTTTGATAGAAATCCAATCTATTCTTCGTGACTGGCGAACAGTCCAAACGTCCGAGTTGGGTGTTCCCAGAGCGGGAACACTGCGCGTTAAAGGGTTACGACGACAATGGGATCCTAAAAGGAGTTTCGTGTAGTTATTAACCAGTCGATATGAAATTTTGTACAGGGTGGTAGTCATAATTAAAATTTATCTACAAAACTAGGTATCCACCGGCGACTAAAAAAGCGACTTTGCTACTCATTGAAAGATAAGGCGACTTGGGCGACTTTTTTGACTAAAAAACGTCGTTTTCATACCATTTTCAAGTTTTTGGCTACTTGTGTAGGGTGACCAGATGTCCTGAATTTCGCAGGACACTCCTTTTTTTCCCGTTTTGTCCTGCAATTTGCATTACATACCAAAAAACTTAATAATGTCCTAATTTTTGCCTTTGCCCTGCTAAATGTCGTGCATTTTGTGTCACTCATCTTCCATTAGAGAAAGTGAACACAATTCACGTATGAGTATCGATAGACCGATATTTTAAGACACATAATTTCGATGTTTCGACATCGATGATTAACCCTCTCGTCAACGAATTATGAAAAATCAGAGAAAAAAATCTGTCTAGTATTGAATGCATCTGAAATACTATTATAAATCACGCAAAAATATTTTTTCTAATGTCGAGTTTCTAATATTAATTTCTGCATTTTGTTACGCTAAAATTAATTTAAAAGGATGCACCTATTAGATAAAGGTTGAGGAATAAGAAAAAAACTATACTTACCTTAAAAAGAAAAAAAAAAGGTAAAAAATCAGCTTCCCTATTTTCTTAATTTTTCTCCTGAAACAATGAAGCGAAAACTGTCAAAAAGGATCTCAATGGACTCGTACTGCAATCTAGGCACGCTTTATGCATCTAGTGAAGAACCTCCTATACTTTCTATATGAATGAATGATATTGATATCACTGAAAGAAAAAAATACTCAATTCAACTGTTTTCTCTCTCAATATTGCTATTTGAAGTAGGAGCCTCCTATGAGGTTCAGGGTGACGAGAGGGTTAAGATACATAATTTCGATGTTTCGACATCGATGATTAACACGTTGACTCTTGATTTTTATCGCGACATCGATAGTTTGAACAATATGTATTTCTGCCGCATCATGTGAGAGAAGATTTCCAAAACTCAAACTAATCAAAAATGATCTCAGATGCCTTCTGAACCCAAGCATGGCTTTCTAGCAAAGCCACTTTGTGGTCTAAAAACAGTGTACCTAGAATGGATTTTGATGACGCAGTTTTCAGTTTTGCAGTAACAAAAAGTTAAGAAAAAGAAATTTCAAGTATCAGGTTAAAAAGTACACTTCTTTGGATTAGAGATATTTTCAATACGGTAATTTGGATGGAGCCTAGAAAATGTAGGTTTTAAGCAATTCGGACTTCATTAAGTTGTTACTATAATAATAAAAGCAATTTTTATAAGGTACTTATTACTATGAGAAGTTAACTTTTCACATTAAATTGGCTTATAGGTAAAAAAGTATTTTACTGTCTTTTTATTTATAAAAAAGTATTTACTAAGTAAGCAACATTTTGCCCTCTCCAAACAACCGAATAAAAAATTGTTTTCTAAACTAATTTAATTTTATAGTTTGGTGAATAGGAGGATGAGAAGTTTAAACACTGCCCCGGGACAATACCTTCTAGATACAGACGTCATCACTAGATTCTCTTAGATGACGTCATCCCAGTTGTATCTTCAAAAAGTAAAACTATTTAAAATTTCTGGTGAAGGCTTCAAATGTGAGAAAATATCTTAAAGATGAAAATTACAATACTTTCCTGATGCAAAATGATTCGTTGTGAACTACTTCTGCATCATATCATACAATGAGTGATGGTCAAAAATTGTCATTAGTCGTAAAATTAATTTTTCTACCTTAAATCATAAGGCTGTATCTCGAAGAAATATAACCCTGTTTTTATTCTTGGCACAAAATTGAAATAAACTAATAGCACCAGGGTCTCCCGAAAATTCCAGAGGGTTCTTCATAAACTGCTTGACACACTGCAATCAGCGATAAAGTCCTTTTGTGACATTTTCAGAAAAAAATTCTTAAACAGGGATCTGAGCTGCAGGATTTTTCGAAGAGTGACACGTTGTGCGAAAATTCCCGATTTTTAAGAAATTTTTCTAAAACTTTTGAAACGGATACAGGTGGATCGTTAATTTCAGTATGTAGTACAGCTTGTAAAGAGACAATTTCAAAATTTTGAAGCGCCTGACATAATGCGTTTACTTGTCCTTATGTACCAAAATCACATTACTTTTCCGAACTACACCGTTTAAAAGAGTTTTATGAGTGAGAAAATTCACCACAAATTTAAAATAGATATACTTTGTGAAAACAAAACTGTGATGACGTCTTATAAGAAGATCGAGTGACGACGTCAAAACTTCAGTTTAAGGCTTTTCTATGTCTAGAGGGTGTTGCCCGGGTACTGTCAGACCTTGCTCTGCCTATGGTCGAAGTGGACATTGCTCGTATAATTCTAATCGAGGAATCTGGCTTGCAGAGTTCATGGAGTCTTGCAGGAACTCCCTGTATGAATACAAGAGAAAAAAAAATAAATATCGGCTGTTCAAGGCTCGTCAGGGAGAGATCCCCCTGAACCCCCCTCATTTTTTTGTTTCATGATGGTCCTATTAACCCATTTGTGCCTAGTGTCCCTTTTTTGGGACGGCATTTTCGCTATGAGTCGAAAATGTTATTTATTTTTCCTAGCCTTTGTTCATGTGTATTGAGCCTCAACTCTACAAAATATTTTAACATGACCCAGTAGGATGTTGATATTTCGATTTTTATGCAGAATGATTTTAAAAGAAATCATCCCTTGTTCAAGAAGTTGACATCAGAAATTTATCTATTATTTCTGTTATCAGTAAAAATCGAAGAAAGTCGCAAAAATATCCAGGCACAAATGGGTTAAAACGATATTCATGGACTTTGTCATTTAATCGCTCCTCTTTCGCGTATTTCGCCTGGTCACCCTATGTTGAAATTTTTAGAAGTGTCACCCATTGATAGAAAAATACATGGGATGCCTATTCTACAGCTTACGAAAGAGTGTAACAATAGATGAAAGCTGTTCTGAACTAATAGTATTTAAATACATGTAAAATTATGTCGCTTAATTTTATGTCGCATTTTTGGGACACATTTTTCAATAAAGGGTGTGGAGAGATAAAATGACATAGTCATTAAAAATACACGTGAAGCATATTCTACAGCTTACAAAATATTGTAACAATAGATGAAAGCTGTTGCGAACTAATAGTACTTAAATACATGTAAAATTATGTCGCTTACTTTGTCGCATTTTTGGGACACATTTTTCAATAAAGGGTGTGGAGAGATAAAATGACATAGTCATTAAAAATACACGTGAAGCATATTCTACAGCTTACAAAATATTGTAACAATAGATGAAAGCTGTTGCGAACTAATAGTATTTAAATACATGTAAAATTATGTCACTTACTTTGTCGCATTTTTGGGACACATTTTTCAATAAAGGGTGTGGAGAGATAAAATGACATAGTCATTAAAAATACATGTGAAGCATATTCTATATTCTACAGCTTACAAAATATTGTAACAATAGATGAAAGCTGTAGCGAACTAATCGTATTTAAATACATGTAAAATTATGTCGCTTACTTTTATGTCGCATTTTTGGGACACATTTTTCAATAAAGGGTGTGGAGAGATAAAATGACATAGTCATTAAAAATACACGTGAAGCATATTCTACAGCTTACAAAATATTGTAACAATAGATGAAAGCTGTAGCGAACTAATCGTATTTAAATACATGTAAAATTATGTCGCTTACTTTTATGTCGCATTTTTGGGACACATTTTTCAATAAAGGGTGTGGAGAGATAAAATGACATAGTCATTAAAAATACACGTGAAGCATATTCTACAGCTTACAAAATATTGTAACAATAGATGAAAGCTGTTGCGAACTAATAGTACTTAAATACATGTAAAATTATGTCGCTTACTTTGTCGCATTTTTGGGACACATTTTTCAATAAAGGGTGTGGAGAGATAAAATGACATAGTCATTAAAAATACATGTGAAGCATATTCTATATTCTACAGCTTACAAAATATTGTAACAATAGATGAAAGCTGTTGCGAACTAATAGTATTTAAATACATGTAAAATTATGTCACTTACTTTGTCGCATTTTTGGGACACATTTTTCAATAAAGGGTGTGGAGAGATAAAATGACATAGTCATTAAAAATACATGTGAAGCATATTCTATATTCTACAGCTTACAAAATATTGTAACAATAGATGAAAGCTGTAGCGAACTAATCGTATTTAAATACATGTAAAATTATGTCGCTTACTTTTATGTCGCATTTTTGGGACACATTTTTCAATAAAGGGTGTGGAGAGATAAAATGACATAGTCATTAAAAATACACGTGAAGCATATTCTACAGCTTACAAAATATTGTAACAATAGATGAAAGCTGTTGCGAACTAATAGTACTTAAATACATGTAAAATTATGTCGCTTACTTTGTCGCATTTTTGGGACACATTTTTCAATAAAGGGTGTGGAGAGATAAAATGACATAGTCATTAAAAATACATGTGAAGCATATTCTATATTCTACAGCTTACAAAATATTGTAACAATAGATGAAAGCTGTAGCGAACTAATCGTATTTAAATACATGTAAAATTATGTCGCTTAC
Organism: Cheiracanthium punctorium; assembly: GCA_038373885.1. Taxonomy (NCBI): domain Eukaryota; kingdom Metazoa; phylum Arthropoda; class Arachnida; order Araneae; family Cheiracanthiidae; genus Cheiracanthium; species Cheiracanthium punctorium. Next base: position 4,403 of record JAWZYV010018798.1, on the reverse strand, counting down.
TTTTATGTCGCATTTTTGGGACACATTTTTCAATAAAGGGTGTGGAGAGATAAAATGACATAGTCATTAAAAATACACGTGAAGCATATTCTACAGCTTACAAAATATTGTAACAATAGATGAAAGCTGTAGCGAACTAATCGTATTTAAATACATGTAAAATTATGTCGCTTACTTTGTCGCATTTTTGGGACACATTTTTCAATAAAGGGTGTCGGCCGCCCAGGTGGTGTAGTGGCTAGAGAACCATTCTATCACGCCGTGGGTCCGGGTTCGAATCCCGGCTTGGGCATGGATGTTAACTTGTCCGTCCCTTCATAGGGGGTAATGCTGTCCGCCCACTGGGTGCTCCTATAATAAAATGGACAGTAACTCGGGCCTTTGTAGTGGCGAATGCTTGATGAGCAAGTGCCCGCCCATTGGAAATAAAAATAAAGGGTGTGGAGAGATAAAATGACATAGTCATTAAAAATACATGTGAAGCATGTTCTACAGCTTACAAAATATTGTAACAATAGATTAAAGCTGTTGCGAACTAATAGTACTTAAATACATGTAAAATTATGTCGCTTACTTTTATGTCCCATTTTTGGGACACATTTTTCAATAAAGGGTGTGGAGAGATAAAATGACATAGTCATTAAAAATACATGTGAAGCATTCTACAGCTTACAAAATATTGTAACAATAGATTAAAGCTGTTGCGAACTAACAGTATTTAAATACATGTAAAATTATGTCGCTTACTTTTATGTCGCATACTTTTATGTCGCTTTTTTAGGACACTTTTTTCAATAAAGGGTGTGGAGATATAAAATAACATAGTCATTAAAAGAACGCATTTTACTATACTAAGTTTGAACTTTCTTGTTTCCCTTAACAGGAGCCGATGTGCACCCAACGAAAGAAGTCATAAGCTACAAGTCCATAGAGGAATCGGACGAAGTCACGCCCCTTTTGCAGAAAAAGAACGGCTCCAGTTCCAGAAACGTCTTTTAGCGCTCTTTAATAATAACCAAGAACTAAAATTGTTCCACCACCGTGCCAAGGTTAAGGCTGCTCTTTTAAGAGCTACTGCAACTTGAGAACAGTTTTTGAAGCAATCCAATGACCGGTATAGATAGAAATGACATTTAGAATGTCTCTTCGTAAGCTGTCTTCGTGCACTTAGAAAAGCTAAACGTTTTCAGAGTTTTAAGGGGACGGTGGAAGCTATAAAAGTTTTTCTTTTTTTAATTTTTGACCAAAAATTATGAATTTTCGTTTATATATGCTTCGAAGTATGACAAAATTTAATACTTAAAAAAACTCAAAAAAATTCCTTTTTTGAAATTTAAATTTTTAAAAATTGAATTTTTTAAAAATGTTTCTTGTGCGACAATTTTTAATTTTCTCCTCCAATTTTACCATGTTATTATTCAAAAATGTATTCCGAACAAATTGTCTTATTCATTTAGAGATTCGTTCAAAAGTAAATTTTTTTGAAGTATTTTTATGCGTTAACACCGAATTTTCACTAAATTTTAATGTTTTTATAAAGTTATATCGAATTTTTATAACCTTAATGACCACCAAAATTAAAACGGATGAGAATTTATTTTTATGTGTATCTTGAGTCTCCGTTATGAATTTTATAAGATTTCTCTAAAAATTTTGTGTCGCAAGGGACATTTTAAAGACACAGAACTGCGAAAAATATTCATTTTGCACAAAAGGCATTTTTTCGGACATTTAAGGGGCCATTTATGAGATACTTACATTTTTTAAACGCTTATAACGTTTTTACTATTTAAGTTAGAGACTTGTTGGTTTTTTGTCCCAGATACAGTAAAAATCATAGAATATTAATACATTAAAGAAAAAATTGCGATTTTTTGGCGGATTTTTGGTAAAGTCATAGTCCACCATCCCGTTAACCCTTTGAGGCGCAACCCTTTCCCAATGCTGAAAAAAGGGCAGCCGTTGCCATCGCTCGACTTAACTACCAGCAAGATGGCGGACGATCGAAACGTTCATCGCGTGTCACAGATCGAGAGACCCCTTTTTGAGGACAGCTGGCTGTGCTCGCGCACAGCCAGCTGTCGTTTTCAGCATTGGGCAATCTATCCAGGTGTTCTCTCGTTCTTCCATTTTTCAGCAGATGTCAGTGCTGTTAAAAAGAATCGTGACCATTTTTTGACGGGAAATGACGTGCAAAAAAGTAAAGGATTCTGGTGGAGCGATGTCACCCGCAACTATTTTTATAGAAATGCAATCTATTTCTTCGTGACTGGCAACAGTCAAAACGTCAGAGTTGGGTGTTCCCAGAGCGGGAACACTGCGCGATAAAGGGTTAAGGGGAAAAAAAAAATTAGCATTCCATCTTTTGTAACATCTCTTTTACACGGAGATTGCTTTGCGAGGCAATTTTCCAACTTGAGAATTTTTTTATGAATTTTTTCAAGACATACAGTCTGATTCAAGAAGCAGAAGAAGTGTTTCTGAAGAAGCAGTATAACGTTGTTGTTTCTTTTTGGTAAAATGTATTGTCATAAGTTTGATTTTAAAGCCGTTCCTATGTCATATGATATGCACCATCAGCCATGCATTAAAATAAAATTGCAAAGATATGAAGGTTGATTCTATGAAAAGAGATATTTTAAAAAAGCGGTCAATTTCAGTGGCGGATTCACGGAAGGGGCTGGGGGTATTTACCCCCCCCCCCTTCTCCCCATAAAAAATGCATTTCTTTGGGTGAACAATTGGCTTTATTGCACACTTAGTTTAAGTCAGAAAGGATTTTTCAATAAAATATCCCTCCCTCAAAAGTTTAAGTTTACAATCTGCTTCATTGTTATGTTTTGCTTTGATCCTATAAGCTTTCCTTTTCATTGGCCCCTCCGAAAAAAAAATGCCCGTTTCTACCACTGGTCAAATTCTGGAAATATTAAAACTGACCGGGCAAAGATGAATCGATTTTCTTTCTGTGATTCTCTGTGCTATATCCACTGCCTGATTTTTATAGATTGAATATTATGTTTTCACTGAATACTGCCACGAACATGTGATTTTAAGTTATACGTAGTTTTGTTTTACGATGTACTGAAAACATTGCTACAGGTAACTTTTGATTAAAAAAAAAAACATGTTTACATGTATATTCCTGGAATTCTTTTTGTAAAATAAACATGTCTTTTTAAAAAATATTTTCGAATTTCGTGGTCTCTTAACATTTCGTGAGGTGCGTGCACTGCGATCGTAGACCAGATACACTCACTCAAAAAGTATCCGAGTAATTTGCCAAATTTCGTAGTTTAGTTTAGTGGGTTTGTAATCAGATTTTGAAAAAAACACAACATGAGAAAGAAATGTGAGGGAAAGTTATTATTATATAGGGCATAGGTTCCCAACCTTTTTTGAACTGGCGCCCCCTTTTCTAGTAAATATTTCAATACCGCCCCCCCCCTCCCACTTCAGAGAAATAAGAGCGTACATAATGCATGGTGAAAACAAGAATTAAATTAAAAAAAATGACTAATAGATAGAATATCGTTGGAATTGAAACTCTACCGAATTTCTTCTTCATTTAAAAAAGAGGAATAAAAGTTTCAGAGAGGTATCTCTTTCTCTCAACAGCGAAGTCTCGTATCGAAATAGGTGAATTTTCGCACACGTGACAGAAATGAATCATCAGAGTGATTTTTAAGTCTTTTTTAGACTCTATTTGGTTAATCTTCCCACACCCCTCCGTGCCATATCAACGTCTCCCAATTTTCTCTGGGTCTTTTACCGCCCCCCTGAAAGCCTCAAACGCCCACAGGGGGGCGATATCGCCCACGTTGGGAACCTATGATATAGGGCATCATTCATTTTTTACGAAGAATAATTTAAATACGAAATTGACTTAAAAAGACTTACGTTCGAATACTCTTTTGAGAGACGGTACTTGGTCTACGATCGTAACAGCTCATTTCAAAAATATTTCCTCAGACAGATTGCTGTGGCATACCTCAATAATGTTGTTGCAGAATAACTCAGCTTGTCTCCTGGGTTCGTCGTTCTAAAGTCCAGTGGGTGTAGAAAGTTCTAGAAAAGAGTCCACTGGTCAGGATGGAACACGAACTTGCTTCTAGAACTTCCTCGAACAATCATCTGTACAAAATCAACGCCCCCCAGTGAGGAAAGCCGCGGCGCTTACTTGTGACGTCACACCGAGTAGGGAAAGCAAAGCGTTTCCATTGGGTTTCGCGGCAGAGAGGAGAAACCCGATGGAAACGCTTTGCTTTACCTACTCGGTGTGACGTCACAAATAAGCGACGCGGCTTTCCTCTCTAGGGGACGTTGGCAAAATTCGCAAGCACAAATCAGCCAGTAATGTGCTTTTAACAGTCTGCTTAGTACAGAAGCTCTCGCAAATGCTGTAA
>JAWZYV010018797.1:0-26607 GCA_038373885.1 Cheiracanthium punctorium | reverse complement strand
GGGGGGGCTAATCCCTTGGCCTATGCTGCCGAAGCCCTTGCTCCTGAACAGCCCCTATTTCCGTGTGTGTGCTACATACAAAACATAAGTAAGGGTGGCTCTCACGCAACACTTATCTTACACCCTCCTCTCAGTCCGAAAAGCCGTTGATTCGGATCAGAAATCTTTACCCCGTATCTACACCCGTATATTGTCGCCCAGGTGGTGTAGTGGCTAGAGAACCATTCTATCACGCCGCGGGTCCGGGTTCGAATCCCGGCTTGGGCATGGATGTTAACTTGTCCGTCCCTTCATAGGGGGTAGTGCTGTCCGCCCACTGGGTGCTCCCATAATAAAATGGACAGTAACTAGGGCCGTTGATGGCAAAAGGCTTGTGGCCAGTGTCTGCCCATTAGAAAAAAAAAAAAAATGTTCCAATATTATTGCATATAGTTATGTAGCTATAACGGTATGAAAATATCGTTCTGTTCCTTTAACGTTATGGTCTCATACCGTATTTAAAACGTTATTCAGCGAAATGCTATATTCTATAACTAATTGATACTGTATCGTTATTAAATAGTTAGGTGAGTTTAACGTTATAAACTAAGCGTTAGCATGAGTAACCGAATGCATTCTGTTACTTTTTGTTCAGTTTCTGAGTATAACACAAACTCAAAAATTTTTAACATTGGATTCACTTTATATGAAGATATATAACTGCACTGAGTAAAAAATTTTTCTGTATCACGTCAGAGCCAAGATTTAAAGCATTCTTAAAACTGTATTTTTTATGAAATTGGGAGTATTTTGGGGGTCCTAATTTGTGGGGCTCTGACAATTTTCGAATGAATTTTCAATTTGAGATGTTAATATACAAGGTATATTATAGGATAAAATGAAAAAATTCTCTGAAGCACCTCTGAGCCAGTCACAGTCGAGACAATAATGTGGCAAAAATGGCCCTAAATTTATTTGACGTTACTCCTCTGGGGTACTTTGACCCTCCATAACTCCAAAACTAAAAGAGGTAAATGAAAAATATTTCAGATTTGTTCTTTCCTTGGGTAAGGCAACACAATAAAAGAAAATCATGAAATTCTGAGATGGTGATGGGAACGCCCTGCCCGATTTGCCCCTGCAATGCCTCTTAAGCTGTTTTTCATGAGTGCTTTTTGTATTACTTCGAAAGTGTGTATCTCCTCTATCATTTGGTATAACAAGATAATTTTTCCGCTTTGTTTTACAGTATAGTATAAGAGCTTCTTACATGTCACTTTGAAAATTTTATCACCTGTCCCACATAACTTTTTTGGGGGGGGGTTAAAAAGCTACATTTTTCAATTTTTTTGAAGAATTTTTTTTTAGAATGAAGGATAACTAGTAACAGCTCAATTTTTTTTCTGCATATAAAATTGGTATGTAAGTGAACAGGAAAATAAAATGGTTTGTTATTGAACGTCTTTCATTGTCTTTTTAATATTTAAACTGAAAAAAACATTAATTTGAGAACGACTTGATGTCCGAAAAACGGTAGTAGGCTTAACATAAATCTATTTTATTATGCGCAGTAGGGTGGATCGAAAAAACTTTTTTTCGAAATTCACATTGCCTGAGTCATTATATGGTGCCAAACTAGCTGAAACCAATTCTCTCCAAATTTCAGCTTAAAATGTTGACATCTTGAGGTTCCACACTTCAAGTGAATGTTTATACTGGCTTTTTTTCAAGTTTTCAATTATTTTTATGTAAAAAATATTTTTTTAAATTTAATAATTTACTAAATAATTCATTAATTTATAAAATAATATTAGTGAATTACTTTCTCATTAATAAATTGTTTTATTGAAATGTTACTGCCAGATATCAGATCCAGAAATGGTTTTTTGTACATAAAAAAAGCAAATTATACTCTAAAATCTACTAGATGGCAGCGTGTTTTCTAATCTAACTATTATATCATAACCTAATAAGGCACGTCACTTTTATTGTGTGGAATGATTCGTTTTTGCGATTGCCTTTGTTTCAACCACTTGTTTCTCCTTTGTAAGATTGAAGCAATATGTTTTATTAATTTTGATATACATTTGACAAAAATATAATACGGAGTTTTGAATTTAAATATGACCACAAGTAGAAGTGAAACGTTTTATAGTGTTTTCGGAATTCTAGTATTATTGAAAGAGACAGTGTTACCACCAACGTATTCTGATTTAATGAAGCATTTCTTTAATATTCAAACCACAATTTAATATTCAACCACAAAAAATGATATACTGTGGAATAAGGGGAACAAAAAGGATACTTTAGTAAAAGAGATCATCAAAATTATTTCTTTGGACGTAAGCCTCCTTGCCTGTGGTAAGTTGGCAAGAAGTAATTCCCCTTATTAAAAATTATAATGAAAGATACGATCACAACTTAATTCTATACAAGTAGCACAGTCTTTGTACACCATATACTTCGATGGAAGAAAGGACATAACTATTATGTAAGAAGTAAAGCTCTTTATATACTACTTATCTGTGGAAGAGCATATTGTTATGTTGTCAGAACCTGGTTCTGTTCACATAGGACATGTGACTCCGCATTCAGGCTCTAGTACTGATATTACCTGGAGCATCATCAACTTTATTACACACTGAACTGACTGGAAGGGAAAAAAATGCCAATTTGATCTTCTAAATATAAATTTCGAAGCAGAGTAGTATTTTCAGATGATTCACTGGGACAATCCTTTGGGACCACCAGCTACCATGAACCTCAGTGACGAAGACGTAGCAAGTATGATCAGAAACGGTTCAGAATTTGAAATAGAGAAGCTCCATTGCCCTTCTCAAGCAGTAGAAAGGCATGTAAGACTACTAACGCAAGCATCATTGGTAACATGTGGAGCAAAAGCCTGAGATGGATACATTCGTTGTGGAAACATATCACGAAAGGAACTACCAAAGTTAATTATTTTGTTTGTTTGTTTGTTTGTGAACATGTATTTCGGATTTCTGTGCTTGGCCTGAATTCCGCTTATAAATATACGTCAAAAGGACAACACAAGGGGGGTGCCATCCTTGGGGGGTCTTTCTAAGGGGTCCTAACCTGTAAAGTCACGTTTTCGTTTGTTGTTGATGGCGCACTTAGATGGCGAAATAGCCAGCAAGAAAGAACATCGATACCATTTTGATAATGACACTGGTAACAGTGAAAATATGGCACGTTTTGTAAATACATGTACCGTAGATATTTAGAACCAATAATAATAACCACGATTTATAAAGTACTACTCCCAAAGTAGGAAAGTGAACGGCGTGGATGCTACTGTAGTCATGGATATTCAACAGCATTTTTCAGATTTCTATTGGATCCTGTATAGTGGCAAAAATGGATCTGAGGATACTCTCTTCCCCCAACTTGATCCATTTATGGCTCTGTAGAAGTTGCCGATATATCTACTAAACGTGGTTTAAATACTAGTTTCATAATAGGAGTGGGAGTGTGCTCATCAAAATCTGAAATTCTTTCATTTTATTCTTCTGTTAAAGAATCCAGGACACCTACATATTCATCAAATACTTTATTTTCACATTTCTGCTCATTAAACATTTTTGTTAGTTTCTGTAAGTTTTCTGAAGCTATATCCGAACGAGAGAGTAATAATTTAAAAAATTATTTTTTTTTCGAAACGTTTGGATCTTTGGTCACATGTCACATGCTTTGTTTTACCTTGAAGGCAGATATTTAAATTGTTTTGTTTTGTCATATCAGACAAAAATGCAATGTTTCTGCAAAATTCTTCATCTGGTAGAGCACATCGTTTTTCTTGTTCTTCATAAAAGTTAAAAATTTGTCGTTAAAACTTTTACCAAAACCTGTCTTGTTGATAGCCAACGAGCCTTGAAGTAGTACTGTAGATCAACTTTGTACGTTTCCTCATTTAAAATTAGCATCTTCCGAAATCCACGAAAACTCATTTACGCAGATATTGTGTGAAGCGTACTCTAACATTTGAAATGTACAATTAGCTATTCCACCAGTAATCATTGAATATATGCATATATTCATACCGTTCTTTAGTTTAATTCCATTAATTTGTCATGACTGTAATCTATATAATTATATATTCATTAATACGAGTGCTAGCTTTTATGAAGGATGCATAAAATCTCACGGAGGCTGGGGGTCCCCCCCACCTCTATTCTAGTGTGTTAGGTGTGGAGATCCAGTGGGCCAATCTTCCCCCCCCCCGCCAAGAATTTCTTTTTTTAAAATATCCCTGATTGTTATGTAACCCATATACAATTTTCCACATCTTCCACGTGGCCATGTCGCTACTCGGAGAGAGAAATGGACTTAGGGATTAGTTGGGCTGTGGTTACAATTTTTTCTCTTGCAGATAGGACTGAAAGAAAGTTTGCTGGCCGGCCATATGGTCTGTCCGGCACTGATTATGCTGTGTCATACTTACATACCACACACAGTAATTATTAAGGTAAAGTACAATAAGTACTGTTCAGTACAGTATTATAAAAGTGCTACACTTCATTATTATTGCTTACTATATTTACTGTACTGTACTTATGTCTCTCTCTGCTACTGATGATTAATTTTGTGCATCTACAATAAGTACAGTATTATGTTGACCAACGCTGTTTTTTACTTTCCGAGCATGTACCATGTCAGTATTATAATCATGAAGGAATACGACTTTGAAATTTTTATGTATTGATACATTTTGAAGTCTTCTGAATTCATTTTTGCTATTTTTACGCTGATGTGTGTGCGTGTATGCGTGTGAGCGTAGCTTCTAAACGATACATTCGCGTCGTAGCTCCTAAACGATACATTCGATTGAGCTCAAATTTGATATATATGAAATGAACCACTGTCACAAGATCGGTATTGATTTTGGTGTGTATAGTTTTTTTAAAGGGCCACGAAAAATATTTATTTTACATTATAGCCTATCAACGGAAATTCTTGAAAGTGCCCTTTATCTAAACGGTGCATACAATTGAGCGTAAATTGAGTATGTATATTATAGGTCACGGTCACATGACCTGCAGTGATTTTTCTTGAAGGTAGAGCTGATAGTTTCAGAGTGCTATTCAGTTCAATAGTGCTAACTGCTGTAAACAGTTTTGGAGCATTTTTGGGAGCAGAAAAATTAGTGCTTCGGAGCAGGTGAAATTATTAAAAATAATCATGACTAATTAATAGCAATAATTAGTAATCAAATGTAATTGTGTTGATAAAAATATATAATAAATTTAAACAAAATTAAGTATGTTTATTTACTCAAAAATAACCGGTAATCGATTATTCGTTCTTTTACATGTTTAAAAGACACGTAAAAGAACGCGTATACTTTTGAATAGTAGGTACACAAATGAAAAAATATTACATACATACTGTACAACAATGCTAAAGGAGGGGAGTAAAAGGGGACAAAATTTTAAATGGCCCCACCATGGCCAAGTGGCTAAAGACACTGAACATAGTAGAGAGCTGAAATGTGGAAGTTCTGGGTTCGGAGCCATCGCACGGCTGTCGATGTAATGGTCTGCACTCAGGCCCTGATTATCGCAGGGGAGAGCGGGATATATACCCCAAGTCCCCGATTTTTAGGGGCCCCTAAATTATTACAGTATGTGAACTTAGTTTAAGGGTTTTTTTCAATGTAGTAAATACCAATTTTTTTCAGTTATGAATTTACAAGTTACAAATAGTCAAAATCTTCGTTTTCTCGTCTTAATTCTACCTCTCCACAGAAAAAATATCACAGCAGATTAACGATTTCTGCTAAAAGAAGTGGTAACTAGGATGGCTGCCAGATTTTAAGTGATTACGCGGTAAGTTGTCGGACCCACTGAAGAATTTTAAGTGGCTACCCACCGAGAATGTAACACAATAAATTGGAATTTGCCGATTATGATTATTAATATTATGTATTAGTCAGGCGTTTAGTTGTATTTTTAAGTCTTCATTTTTAATAAAGCTTATTTCATAATGTTGATGATTGATATGTTTATAATGTTCATAAACATTCTCATTTATCTAATATTTGTATATTTCATGTTACATACATTTAATCATGACAAATATTTACATGCGAACACAGAAAAATACATTAAGTAGTTGTCAGACACAGTAAAAACAAACAGGACTCATTCAGACTTCTGCCCCAGGCCCCGGTTTGTCATAATCCGGCCCTGTCTTCAGTTTTGCTAGGTTTACTCCAGATGTAACACGAATATGAACGAAGAATATAGAACTCCTGAGAAAGTCCTCCAACCAAGGTAACCCCCATCCAAAGCAGATAGCCCAAGTGTAGCTTTTCCATAGCAAAAGAAAGAAACAAAATTTTAAAAGAAGTTTAAACTAAGGCTTAGAGACTGCGTTTGTATACACTGTCTACCAATAAGTATTTGGACACCTGTGATAGAAAAGAAAAACTGTATTCAAAATCAATAGTTCGTAGAGCCTCTACGAGAGGCAATTACAGCGTGAACGATCTGGGGCATACTTTCCACAAGTCTTTGTACTACAGCTAGTGGTATTGTCTTTCACTCGGCTTGGAGTAGACATAGGAGTTCCTTCACCGATTTTGGACGGGCAGTGCACCCCTTAATTCGGCGATCAAACTCGTCCCAGAGGTTCTCTATAGGGTTCAGGTCTGGGCTCTGGGCAGGCCAGTCCATTCGATGAACTCCATTGGCACCATACCAAGCCTTGGTTAACCCTTTAAACGCCGCTATGAGAATCAGATAGAAATTTTTAAATGTATATACATTTTTTACATACATTTCATGCCTCTATTATAGAACAGTTGAAATTTTTTTTAACTCAAAGCATTTAGGAAATATAGCATGTTCCCGTAGCGGGAGCTTTGGCGTGTTATGGGGATAAATTTCTTTCTCCATTTTGGATACAGCATTTCCTTTTTTTACGCAGATGTTGCTCAAAGCTGTATACACAAAGTAATTATTTTTGTTGTTGATACTATAATGTACGAAATAACCAGCCTGAGAAGTGCCAAACATTTCTTTATTGTTGAACGGTAGCAAAATCAATCTGGAAATGCTATGACTTATGACTTGGAGGGTAGGCCCAAAAAGGGCCAGGCACCGCGACCATGGGTCTATTTTATCATCCCCAAGCAATATGGAAAAGGCCCTACGAAAAGAGCCCAGTAGCAGATGCGAACATCAGCATAGACCTAACAGACATTTTGTGAAGCTCCCAGGGCTCAATGGCATGGCGCCCAAGATGCCCAAACCTATAATCAGAGAAGTATTCACACTCACAGAGGATGTGTAAAGCAGTTTCCTCCTTAAGAAGACAACCCCGACAAGAGGGATCATCGACAACCTTCATTATGTTAAGATGCCTTTTAAGGCAACAGTGCCAAGTTAATAGGCCAATAGCCCTACGGAGACTGGACCTGTTGAGACACAGAAGTTCCTTGCATCTAACACCAGGAAAGCCAAGATTGATCTCTTTGGCCTGCCTCTGGCCATTACACTTAAGCCAGCTGGAATACTGAAGCTTGCTAAAGTGGCTAAACACAGTATCCCTGTAACATTTACTCGAGATACCGAGAACCGGCTCAGGTCCAACAAAAAAAGAGCCAGAGCCCAACCTGGCAAGAGAATCCGCCATCTCATCACCAGGAATGCCAGAATGACCAGGAACCCAATACAGAGTAACTGGAAATGCTAACTAGTGGGAGGGCGCCAAAGCTCCCGCTGTGGGAACAAGAAATATAAGCGTTCATAACATTCCTTTATAGGAATCTATTCATGCAGGATTTCAAGAATGTTGTTCTTCAAGATGTTGGTTTTAAATATGCATTCTACTTGAAATATTTAAGTGACCATTTATTTTATTTTTTTTTTTTAGTTTTATATAAGAGGGTCATAAAGACAAAATTTCACTTTTTTAAAAATTAGAAAAAAACATTAAATTAAAATATTTTGTTCCGATAAAAATATATAACACACCCTATAGTATAAATGTTTATATAAAATGTGTATTTCGTAAATTGCGTTAAAATATTTTAAGAAAAAAAATATATAATAGATGTTCCCGTAATGGGAGCTTTGGCGCCTAATGGGTTAACCTCGAAACATGACAACTGGCATTGTCGTCCTGAAAGTAACAGGGATCCAACCCGTAAAACTGCCACAACGTAGGAAGCACATTGTCATCCAAAATAGTGCTCTAGGCATCGGCGTTGAGCTTACCATGAATGGGGACAAAGGGTTCCAGTCCATACCAGGAGAAACACCCCCAGACCAAATTCCACCTCCGCCGAACTTGACTGTTGGCACAATGCATTCTGGTAGGAGACGTTCTCCAGGCAGACGGCAGACCCAGACCCTGCCATCCGAACCGTAAAGGGTGAAGCTTAACTCGTCGCTCTAAAGAACCCGTTTCCACAGATCTACGGTCGAATTTCGATGTGCTTTGCACCACATTAACCGAGTAGCGCGGTTGGACTTTGTGATAAAAAGCATATGGGCAGCAGCACGACCATGAAAACCAAGCAAATGTGCTTCCTTACGGATGGTATTCATTGAAACATTGGATTCCCGGATGCTTGTTGAAACTCCCCGCGGATGAGGGCCATCGGTTGGGTGCGGTTCTTCCGAATTTCTCTGGACAGCACTCGTCGGTCTCTATCTCCCAGTTTCGTTGGTCTGCCGACTCGGCGCACATTCCGACAATCACCGCTCACCTTCCATTTCTTAATAACATAGGCCACTGTCGATTTTGGGTACTTCAGATAGATATGTCCCTTAAGGATCGGCCACATTTGTGATACCCGATACTTATACCTTTCTCGAAATCAGAGAGCTCCGAACTGCGCGGCATCTTGCATGCGACTAATGCCGATGCTGTTTTCTACACGATATATACCGGCGGAGGCCGTGACGTACCTCAGAACCGCAGATATCGTCATTTGCATAGGTGTCCAAATACTTATATGAAGACAGTGGCTGCATTCGTAAACGATAAACTCGTTGCACGAGTTTTTGTAAGAAAACTGGAATGAATGTGTTTAGTGCTGTCAGTTGTTATCAGTTTCCTTTGACTTTACGAACAACTTCAGTTTATTTAGTTTCGTCGCCTAGGAGACGTGTTTGTTTACAATTCGCGAATGCGTTCATTTTGCTGAGGAGAGTTTTTAGTACATACTCAATATAAAATCAACAGGATTTTTAAAAGAAAGAGAGGCCGTAATTGAAGTACACAAATCAAAATTTAGAAATTTCAACTTAAACTTCATTTTTTCAAAAGTATTTAGCAAGAGAAGTTAAAATTTCGATAATAATGGATTAAATCAACTTCAATCTCAACACTAAAACATGCATTTTTGAATTTACTAAAATGAAAAATACAAGAAAATGATTACCTTTGAAACATTATGTACCTTCGTAGCATTTTCTAACGTACGCATGAATTTCCTCCTCGAAAAAATAATATTTGCAGCTTTAAAAAACTTAAAATACGTTACACAACAACATACTTTTCCATAACAACGGACGCCATTTGAAAACAACAACAACGTGCAGCAAGTGTATCTTCTAAACAACTGAGGACACCTTAGCAAGGATCAGTTTATTTCGTTTGAAACTAATCGCACTCAGTTTTGTATGCGAACGCTCTAGTTTAAAAACTGTATGCACTCAGTTTCCTTTACGAACGCCTTAGATGGAAACTCGTTGCACGAGTGTAACTCGTTTGGCGTTTACGAATGCAGCCAGTGTATACTCTTTCTGGCACTTCTCTCCGAACTTGAGTTAATTATTCTATTAAATTTTTTTACATAAACTTACAAACACATACTACATATGAAATTATTTTATTTACATAACAGGCTTTCCGAAAAGTTATCGGCATTGCATTGTTTGGATGGAGCAATTCAAGACTTAATTTGCATAGCAGCTCACTGGAGCTCTGCCCATGTACTTCTTTCTTCTGGGTGAAGTTTTACATATTAGGAAAAACCCAGCAAAGCTCCAAAGCCCAACCCTAGTACATTAATTAAGAAATTTTCTCTTTTTCAAGCACAGACTGATTTTAGCAGACAGACAAATCAGACTCACTTCACCTCAAACAGATGTGAGAGTCCTGAGACCACTAGATTTTGATTGTTTTCTGTAAAATGTTTATATTTCTTCCTGCTATTTTCCGACTATTTTATTTCATATCATTGTTCTTTGAAATAATTGAATTATGTGAGATACTTATTATATGGAAATTCTTTAAATTATCGTTATTTTAATTAAATGTGCCACCAGCCCCATATTGAAGGGGTTTACAGTTAGCTACTGAGTATGAACATAAGAATATTCAGGCTCCAGCACCTTTTTTTTTTGCTAGAAATTAAGCCTTGGAACAATCAAATGTTTTTTCATTGAAAAATTTCGAAAAAGTTACACTTTTTGTACATAACGCGTGTACAAAAATATCCCCAAGCAGTAAAATGCGCTCCATATGCTAATGAGGTGATGGACAAAATTTGAGAATTATATCCTGAAAAGTGTCAAACTTATGAAGATAATAGGTACTGACTTAAACCACTTTTCAATAGCTCTTGAAGGGAAAAATATCACACTAAACAATCACATTTTAAGGGTCATAAAGATATCATAAAAGAATACTTTACATTCAAATTCAAGTACAGACCGCAATCATCTTGGTTTATACATATCTTTTAAGACGCATATGATGAAAGGCTGAAATTTCGTACATCACCTCATTTGTGCATGGTGTACATTTTACTTATTGGGAATTTTTTTTTATGGAAGTTGTATGCAAATTTAAAAAGTGTAACACTTTGAAAATTAAAAAGAGAACTTCTTCTTATCAGTCTTCTTTTTAAACTTATTTAAAACATTCATTTTCAATTCACATTGCGTAATTATTTTTAATAGATAAAGAATTAAAGCATGTTATTACTTTTTGGGGGCAATGTGCGTGTGTGTGTGTGTCTATCTATACAATTTACAAACGCTTTTATTTTTACTTCCTTGTATGATGTACAAAGAAGTAATGTGATCGCAAAAAAATTCGGTATCCAGAATTTGGCTGCCTCTAAATTTACTTTTAAGAGTTTTTGTGAGACATCTCATTGTACGCATGTATGTATGTTCATATAAGTTCATGTACAACCTTTCTGACTGACAGCAAGACCATTTTGATCAGTGTTTCCCTGGCGTGTGAACGTACGTGCGTATGTATGTAACTCACATATCTCAAAAACTATGAGTCGTACAATGTTGAAATTTCATATTTAGGATTGTTGTAACATCTACATCTATACATTATGCTGTGTGGGCAGAAATTCATTAAAGTGTAATATTGAGATATTAAGTTACTTCAAATGAATCAAAATAATATACGTTGTTAAGGACTACAAAATGAATCTTGCAATCAAAAGTGGTATCGTTATCATTTACATTTCTACAGGAGCACTCAAAAGAATTCCAACACATTACAGTCAATGGCAGTTTTAGAGACATTCTTACATTTTAAGCAGAATAACATCTTACCATATGGTTAGATAATAGTCCGGTGACGTTCGGCCACCTCCCTCAAAAACTGCATCAAAAGTCGCCAAACTTGTCAATTTTTGGTGTATATACGTATATATATTAATTCGCATACCTCAAAAACTATTAGTCGTAGATTGTTGAGATTTTATTGTTGTAACATCTAGGTGTACACCTAGATTTTTGACTCCAATCTACTGGAGAGTTTATTTACAGGACCACCTAAAAGAATTTTGGTACTTGCGTGTTATCCCAGCGGTCTGCCAAGACGAGCGATTTTTCGCTAAGATAAATGCATGGTTACATGAAATCATGATGGTTCGAAATACGGTTAGCAACAGTTTGCCAACACGTTTCCGAAAAAATAATTTGGCTGGAATGTCTACCGGGATAATATGTAAATACCAGAATTTCAATACATTAATATGTCTATGGACATCTTACACATATTATGTCTGTAGTCAGCCATTGTTTGGTCCATCCACAAAATCTCGCATTTGTCATCCACCTTGTCGAGTTTTGCCGAAATATCGCCAATTTAACGCCAAAAATAATTACGCATTTCGCATGACTCTAAAACTTTTAACCGTAGAATGTTGAAATCTTGTATTTAGAACTATTGTAACATCTAACTGTGCTTTTGACTGCTGTCGACTGAGTAATTTATTTACAGGGTCGCTCAAAAGACTTAAAATAGATTAAGGGTCTATAGATACCTTCATTTCATTAAAAATCTGTGATAAATAACTATTTCAGCTGTCTCGAATGCTGTTTCAACTGAAATCTTGCCAACTATTTCAAGCTTGTTGGCTTTTGTCAAAATATTGCCCAATTAAGTGAAACAAATCTTTAAAATTGAACTCTGCTTGGCGGTAAACTCTAGAATTGTAGTTTTTGTCTCTTTCAAATGAAGTAAGTTTAGATGAAGTGCATCGAAAATATTTCTGATTTAATAAAGGTACAAGAAAGTCATGTGGTGTCCATATCAGCAGTGTTGTAGTGCTTAAATGTTTTTCACCGGACGCATGACTTTGATGGGTGGGTGGGTGGAGGGGGCAGGTGTTATAACAACTCTTCATAAAATCCGGCTTTTTATATGAGTAATCAATATAGGAGGCTATGTATAATTTTGAAAAAATACTTAATTGACCCAAACAAAATACACAATAAAGCAAAATTTTAGTCTAAACCAACGTAAAATTTTTTTGGGCAAGGATAATTTATTAAAAGAGTTCATTTTGCCTATCCAAATTGTATAATACTACAGAGTGCTGCCCTTTAACAATTTCTTGGTTAGGCTGGAGATCCCTAGAGCCTCCCCTGGATCAACCAATCCAAAGGCGGCTTCTGGCTGAATTTTCGGTGGGGGCCGCTGGACTTTTTAGATAGGGCTTTAAATTGTTCAAAATGCAAATTGAATGTATGAAATCGTTCAGGAACTTTTAAAATACGAGCTCGGATGAACTCATGGTCCACTCGTTGGTGCCGCCCTTGCACCACTGGCTGGTCAAGTGGACAGTCACAAATTCCATCGCCTGTAATGCTACATCTGCGTTCAGCATCTGTGTTCCATTTGTTATCGACAAGGATTCTAAGAATCTAATGGTTTTATGCATTTTTTAATTTGCATCCATAGTGGTGATATTTCTTTTCTTCAAAGAATGCGAGAGAACAGAAAGGGCAGGGGATTGAATTCCTAATCGATTAGACTTAGATATCATTGATGATTTCAACTACTTTGGTACCCATGGAATTCAAACAGAAATGTTGTTAGTGTGAGCACACTATACAAGATCTTTGTTTTTTCTTTTTTGAGGAAATAAGTTGAGCTGTACAATAATAATAATAACCTGATTTGAATTACAGAGCGCAGTTCCGGTTTGCAGAAAAGTACCGGAACGTCGCTCCGGTGTGTTCCGGCCTCACTACACCCCTGCATATCAGATTTATTACTTCAATAATTTGATATAAAAAAACAAACAAAACAATCTTAACAAAACTAGTTGTATATAGTTTTTTACAGTTACATTCTTCCATAATGATTGTATGTAAGAGAATTTTCTTTCAACACCATCGTAAATTACAGTGTTACTTGAAAATATGTTTTCACATAATTTACACAGGAAGTGATAGATATTAAAAAAATCGGAGATGTCAGTCAACCGATTTAAATTACTTTAGCAGTTATTTACAAAAAAAAAAATTGAAAGAAAAAAAAGCATCATGTTTGACAATATTTGGCTGCTTAAAATGATTTAGGTTCTTGAATCTAAGCAGCAGATAAAAACAGTATTCATGAAGAAAAATTGGTACTTGAGTATTATCAAACTTCTATCATCTTGGTAGTACTAGTACTATCATTTGGTCAAACAAGATAAGCGATTTTTCGCCAACATAAATGCTGAATGCATGAAATTATTAATGGTTTCGAATACGATTGGCAACAGTTTGCCAGCGCATTCGACGTAAAAAAAGTTTGTCGGAAATGATCGCCGGGATAATACGTAAGTACCGAAAAATCTAAGAATCTTGAGAATAATTTCTAATCCTAATATGAGCTCCACGCAGAACAGAGTGGACTAATTTTAGTAAAAGAATAAGGATTTATTTTAACGAAGTACAGTATAACTATTTAATCATCTGTCCATGGACACGAGAAAAACAACAGTATAACCTTGATTTCACGAAGTCGAAGAAACAACAGAAAAAATCGAAATAACAAGGTAAAACAAAAGAGGGTGTCTAGGAAAAACACATTCATTCACGACATTGAAGTTCTATTGCATACGTAATTTAGAATACTGTTAAAGAACAAAAGGTTGGTAGCCAAGTTTAGTGATTTTGAAAAAGTAGATTTTAGAGGCCTTTTGTTTCGTTTTTTTTTTTTTTTTTTTTTTTTTTTTTTTAGGGTAAGCAACAATAAGTAATCGGGACTATATTCCGTATCCAGTGCTGTTTACATATCGATGTTTGTTTACATATTTCATTTGGTGATCGTTCTGGCGCCATCGTAGGCGATGCAGGCGATGAGTGAAGTACCGTGCCGATGGTAGTTTTGACTAGCAAACATAAAAAAAACGTGTATCGTCAGTTTGGGAATTTGAAATTGGTTCATGTTATGGATAGAAAGGAATGAAATATGTTACTGTATGAAAAGAAAGTGTGTGTGTGTGTTTGTTAGAAATATGGTGTGAATATAAAACTAAATAAAAGAAAGCATGTTGGTTTTAAGTTATAAACCGGTGTGTGTGTGTGTTTGTTAGAAATGTAGTTTGAATATAAAACTAAATAAAAGAAAGCATGCTGGTTTAACGTTATAAGCCGGTGGGTGTAATGGACATTTCTGGGAGGTTAATTAAAAAAAAAGAAAGGTAATTTGTAACAAAACCAAAATTCTAAACTCTTTTTTCCCCTTCATTTTTTTTTGTCGTTGGCAACAGTAGTTGCAGAGAAGATGCTGTTGATGTTCTAATAGAATTATTGTAACGCGCGCTACTACCTAAATAAATGTTTGTTTCGTGGTGTTTATATTATATGTAATTATTTCTTAGCCCCGAGATTGTGAAATATGTTTTAGTAAGGATAGTGTGCGTGTCATAATGTGGCTGCCCAACGTGCGGCGAGAACAAAAACAGAAGTGGCGTCGTTCATCCGAAAGACGGTTCTTATGAAAACACAATTACAAGATAAGTATTTTCATATGTAATTTGAAACTGCTTAAAGCAGGAACTAAAGGAAAAATTATTTCGGTCACCCTGACCTAAGTTCTTTCGACTTTCACAAATATCTCGATCATCCAGATCGCATTAAGATTTACAGAAATCTAAGAATTTGATTCCCGTTCACATAAGAATTGTTCTTATTTTTGCATACCAGTTCCTTTAGTACCTGAAGATAATTGTTTTCTTATGGTATACTTATCCTTTTGTATACAGTGTTAGTAGTCAGAGTACTACAGAAATATTATATACACTGCTCAAAACAATAAAGGATATTGTAAGTTTTATATAAAATAAAGATATAAGCGAATTTCTTTTTGTCGAAAATGGAAGAAGAGAATCACAAATGCAAATTTTTCGGATTTTTCAAACTGTGGAGTATGCTAATTTTGAGTTCGACGTCAAAAACGTCGCTTCAGCGGCAGCGAATGAAATTGGACTTTCAACTGAATAAAAGACGATGAAAACAAGGATGATCGTCATTCAGTGACTGATTTGTTTCAATGAGTACGATATCTCAGCGAAGCCATTTAAAGGGTTAGGGGTAGTCAGAAGCGTGAAAAAATGCCATTTTTTATTAATTTTTTTACTAGTAATTAAGTTTATTTCACATAAGTAAAAACATAGTATCATTTCATCATACTTTAACATTACTTCACTTAAATTTAAAAAAAAAAAATAATAATTATTTTACAAGTTATGGCGGTCTAAGTTGAACAGGTTTTAATGATGGGTCCTTGCGGTGACCATTACAGCTCCTTGGAGATTCATCTAAAATCAATGAAACAAAAAAGATTATTTTTATGGATAGATAATCTTGTGCCTGATCGAAGCTTTTTTTGTTTTTTTCAAAATTAACAAAATGGCGGTCTCTGGAAATTTTTTTGCAGATTTTCGGGAAAAAACCAACAATTAATTGTTTATAAAAAATCGAAGTTTAAAAATAAAAAAAATCCTTCGATCAGGCACTAGCTTTTTATGTTTTCTAAAAGCTGTATAAGTTTCATTCAAATCTATCGAGCGGTTTTTGAGTTACAGTGGTCACCAGTTCAAAAAACATAGTTTTGAGAAAAACGCATTTAAAGTTTTACAGTCGATTGATGTACAGTAATACGAATAATTTCAATATTTACACTGAGTCATCTATTCCTGGACCATATAAGAGTTCTTCAGCCGTTGTAGAACTTTCTAAAACATCAATTTGTTGTTTCTACGTCGCATTCTACCTTCGCGAGTGTTGTCGTTAGCGCGCTGATCAGCTACTTTTACACGTGCACTATCGGTTTTTTCAGTATACCGATGCGAATTAGGCCCACAGCTAAGTCCCAGTGTGTTCATTATTACTAATAATGACTTCCCTTCATTAAATATACTCATAGCTACGTATGCAGCAATTTGAACAATGGTAAAACTAGTATTGATAGTTTTTGGGCATATTTTCCACACTAGTTGGTTGAAGCTCTCATTATTCTTTTGATTAAATCCACCTACACATCTTGAAAATAAATTTTCATTACTAAGATCTTCATAAATAGGCTTGATTGCTTTTAAAACTTCAGGAGGTAAGGGAGAATTATGCCGCTAGCTAATTGTTCTCGGAAATATTAGACCGCTCGAGAGCCTTTTATTCTTCGCCAAATAACTCGAAAGATATTTGTCGGATTCACTTCAAACTTTCAGAGAATATTTTTAAGATACTATACTTTAAGAAAATGCAAAAAAAAAAAAAAATCTATTTTTTGAAAATTCTGACTACCCCTAACCCCTTAACCGATTCAGAAGCTTGGAGAGTTGCCGGTAGGTTAGAAGGGGGCCAAACTCAAGCCGAAGTAGCGCAAGCCATTGGAGTGTCACAAAGTGTGATTTCCAGGATCTGGAACCGGTTTTTGGCGACTGGAAGTGCAGGCCGAAGACCAGGCCAAGGTCGTAGACGGGCAACAACGCCCAATGAGATCGTTATTTAGTGTTAACAGCTCGGAGACACCGGAATATGAACGCTACTCTTCTCCAACAACACCTTCGCTCGGCTACTGGCACCACGGTTTTAACTCAGACTGTCCGAAACCGGCTCCATGGTGTAGGTCTGTATGCTCGCCGACCGATGGTATGTGTTAGACTAACATCAAGGCATCGTCGTGACCGCAGGGAGTGGGCAACAGAGCATGTGAACTGGAGGAGAAATGAATGGAGCAATGTTCTTTTTTCTGACGAGTCCCATTTTCAGTTCATCCTGATAATAGGCGTATTTTCATCTGGAGGGACCGTGGCAGCAGGAATAATCCTGCGTTCCTGCACGAAAGTGTCAGCTTTGGCGGTGGGGGAGTGTTGGTGTATGGTGGCATCTCCAATAACGGGCGCACAGACCTCTGCATCATTCCAGATGGACCTCTGACTGGTCACCGATATAGGGATGAGATCCTCAGACCTATTGTAGTCCCTTACGCTGCAGTAATCGGAGATGACTTCATTTTAATGCACGATAACTGCAGGCCACATCGTGCTAACCTGGTGGAGGATTTCCTTTTCGAGGAAGGAATCGTACGAATGGAATGGTCAGCGTGTTCTCCAGACATGAATCCAATAGAGCACGTTTGGGACGTTCTAGGAAGACGAGTTGCTGGCCGCCAACCACTCCCAAAAACTCTTCAAGAACTGGAAAGAGCTCTTCTGGAAGAGTGGGGCAGAATACTCCAACTCGTGATTAATAGCCTCATTGACTCCATGCCTCAAAGGTTTTCAACGTTGCTGGCCGTCCGTGGAAACCATACCCCCTACTGAAAATGATTTCCTTTGAAGAAAACACCTTTTCTTATTCTTTTTTTCTCATATGCACAAATTGTGTTCTTTTCCTTTTCTACATAAATGCGCAATAAAATGCATTTTTTTCTGCCAAACATGTGTAATTTATTCTCATATAGCCTACTACGTCTGTCGACCATGTGTCAATCAGCTAAAAATTTTCCCAGCCACAAGATCCACCTAAAACCGCAATATCATTTAATTGTTTTGAGCAGTGTAGTTAATGCTTGAATTTAAAATTTTGATTATCGATTATGAAATTGATGATAAAGTACTTCGCATTTCAAGTTAATTAATATGATGATGGTTAACATTCCACATTCGAATGTTTTGTAGTTCCCCGCTACATTGATATGAAGAATAATTTTGAACATAAATAAGTTGATAGAGTATATTTTGAATTAATAGCTATTAGTGTTCTATTAACCACATTCTGAAATGTAAGTTTTGGATTGAAAGAATTGCATTGATCTATATGTTATAATGAGCTTAATCGTTGGAAGAATTCTGTGCCAATTTTAAGAACAGTGAATTTTATTTCGATAATAATATTAAAGAATTTATGCCGTACATTTGATTACAAGCATCAGAAACGAAAGTGTTCTTATTTTGAATTTTGTTTTACTATTTTGAGTTCCATCTGAATA
This sequence comes from Cheiracanthium punctorium, assembly GCA_038373885.1. Lineage (NCBI taxonomy): Eukaryota > Metazoa > Arthropoda > Arachnida > Araneae > Cheiracanthiidae > Cheiracanthium > Cheiracanthium punctorium. Next base: position 7,908 of record JAWZYV010018797.1, on the reverse strand, counting down.
TTTATGTTTAAAGTGTATTTAAATTAAGTGCTTTTGAATGGTTTAAAGTATATAAAATGGTGATCTCTGCAAATTAAATAACATATATTTGAACCCATGTTAATTTAACCCTATAAGTTTTACGGTAAATTTTTGTGGAGAAATTGTCACGTTCTCATTTTAATATGGCATTCCTAGCAAAAGGGAAGAAACAGGACTTAATTGAACTAGCGAGGCATTAGATGGCACTATTGGGGAAAATTTTAAAATACTCGAAATAAGGGAAGCGATAGTTACAAGCACAACGTATGACGCGGAATTTGCGAAAGAGTGTCTGAACCGCATAATAAATGATAGGAAAGAGATCGAACAACGTGCTGAGAGAGAGAAGAAAAATGAGCGATTGTTTGAATTAGAGAAACTCAAATTACAATCTAGTACCAGTACTACTTCCAATAGTACAGATTCGGCAGCCGTGTTACCTTCCACAGACGTAGACATACCTAGGTTAGAATTAAGCAAATTACTCCGTAATTTAGACCCTAAAACATCCGACACGAGTTTATTTTTAGACTTACTTGAGAAACAGTTGACTTTTTTAAAAGTGCCCTCTTTAAAGTGGGTAGTCTACCTTGTTGGCCTTTTGCCAACTGATATTGCCAAACTAATTGCGAAAGAATCGGCTGACGATGCCCAAAATTATGATAAAGAAATTCTATTGAGGCGTTTTAAAGTAAGTGCTGAGAAATTTCGACAAATGTTTGCTACACACCGTAAAGATCCAGAAAGCATCTGGAGAAATTTTTATTTCGATGGTTGGCTTAAAGAGGTAAAAGTTTCTACTTTCGATGAGCTAAAAGACTTAATTCTGTCGGATCAAATTAAAAAGAAGGCCTCTCCATAGTATAAAGAAGATTTTTTGGATCACTGGAGTGAATGGAACAATCCCTTGGAACTTGTTGACAAATTAGATTTATATGAGGAAGTTAGACAGATTAAAAATAAACATGCGAGTAGGGAACTCCCAGATTTTATCAAAGAGAGAATTATAAGCATAATAAAAACAGTCCTAAAAATGCATCATCGAGGAATAGAGTAAGAAATGAAGATCGGCCAATAGTTAGTTGTTACGGCTGTGGGAAGCCAGGGTTTGTCAAGGCCAAGTATCCCAACTGCTCTCCCCTCCTAAAAAAGAATCAGCCGAATTCAGAGTTATTCGTCTTCAGACACTGTCTATTTATGAACCCCAATCAACTCTTTCGAGTGTTAAAATTAATGGAATAAACGGAATTGTGTGTGCTGACATGGGAGCTAGTCACACTATAGCTGTGGAAACATTATATCACCTTTTAATTGAACGAGGAACAGAATTTGAGGTTACTACTATGAAAGTAATCCTCGCTGACGGAATCCCGCAAGTAACAGACGTTTTTAAGGCCAAAGTCGAAATTGAAATTGAAGGACGTAGGTTCCTCATAACTTTATTTGCCTTACCTGCTGCAAAATATAACAGAACGCTTTTAGGAACAGATTTCTTGTGTAGCGCTGGAATTGTTTTAGACCTTATCAATCATAGTTGGTTTTATCACGACAAACCAGAAAAAAAATTTAGCTTTAGCTCCGATGACACATTTAAATCACCTGAGTGTATAGAAAATGCTCCGGAAGTTAACCCGTTGCGGTTACGAGAAGTGAGGGAAAATATCTAACCGATGAAGAAAGAGCAGAACTAACTAAATTAGTAGGGAAGTATGACTATATCTTTCGTCTAGGAAGACCCGACTCCTATGATACAACACTACATTGATACGGGAAATAACCCCCCTGCCACTGTTCCACCTTATCCATGTCTCCACCGAAAAAAGAATTATTGAAAAAGGATCTAGATGAATTATTAGCGAATGGCACAATTGAGGAATGTGAGTCTCCTTGGGCCTCACCAGTAGTGCTAGTGCCTAAGCCTAACGGCCAGATGCGCCTTTGTGTCGATTACCGGAAACTTAATTCCATTACAAAGACTGACAAATAATGACTTTACCAAGAATTGATGATCTTCTTCATGAGGCCAAGCACACACCTTATATGTCTTTAATTGATTTAAGGAATGGGTACCACCAAATCGAAGTAATTACAGCTGATCGTGAGAAGACGACTTTCATTTGCCCTTTCGGTACATATCATTTCAGGAAAATGCCTTTTGGATTGAAGAATGCTCCTGCGACATTCCTACGAATTATAGATAACTTTAGAAATTCCTTAAAGGATATTTTTGTGCTTTCGTATTCGAACGACATCATTGTGTTGTCTGAGACATTTGGATCACATTTAGATGATCTGGATGCCGTTTTTAAGAAGTTACGAGAGTTTAAATTACACGCTAACCGTGAAAAATGCAATTTTGCTAGTAACAGAATAAAATACTTAGGACATTACATAACTAGTAAAGGACTCGAAGTTGATCCAGACAAAACAGCAGCTATTCAGGAAATGCCGGCTCCAAAGAACATAAAGCAAGTGCAACCTTTCCTGCAAACTTGCTCATGGTATAGAAGCTTTATACCAAAATTTTCCGATTTTGCAAGGCCTATGCCGAAGTTAACAAAGAAAGGAGCGTCCTGGGAATCGAAAGAAGAACAGCAATCAGCTTTTGAAACATTAAAGAATCTTTTGACAAGTCCACCGATACTTGCTCAGAATGACCCAACAAAATCGTATATCCTTAAGACAGATGCTAGTAACTATGCCCTCGGTGCGGTTTTGTTACACGGTACTGATGCAGACGAACGCCCTATTGAGTATGCAAGCAGGTTACTCACAAAAGCAGAAAGAAATTACTCCACTACTGAAAAAGAGGCTTTAGCCGTTGTATGGGCCTTGAATAAGTTTCGTGCATATATTGATGGACAAGAAATCACTGTAGTAACCGACCATCAACCCCATAGATGGTTGATGAAATTGAAATCTCCTACAGGTCGCCTTGCGCGATGGGCTTTACAAGTACAGGCGTTCAACCTGAACATAGAATATGTGTCTGGCATAAGAACGTTGTTGCAGACATGTTGTCCAGCCCATTTTGCCAGCATAAAGAAGAAACCTGTGAAATTTGTTCTATTGCTATTGATCTTCCTACTCCAAGCGTTAAAGAAATTCGGGAAGAACAGTTAAAAGATGAAAATGTCAAGAAAATTATCGAATCTTTAGAACGTGTCGATAAAGATTGGGCGAATTGGAGTGAAAGAGGTTATCTCATGAATCAAGGCGTTTTATATAGGTATACTCCCGACGTAGATACAGAAGAAGCCCAGGTAGTGGTGCCGTGTCAGGAAAGAGAAAGAGTACTAAAAGAACATCATGATGCTCCGTCCGCAGGCCACTACGGAATTGAGGGAACTTATGAAAGAATTTCAAAGCGGTACTACTGGACTGGTATGCGAAGATACATTACTGAATATATAAAGAACTGACCTGAATGTTGTCGTTATAAACCTAGCAACCGAAAACCATCTGGACTGTTGCAAACCCCGATCTACAATCAACGATTTGAAACTCTTTCTATAGATCTACTTGGACCGTTGCCGAAAAGCAACGATAAAAGATGGGTGTTCATAGTAGAAGACTGTACAACCAAATGGGTGGAACTGTTCGCACTAATTTATGCCACAGCTAAAGAGTGTGCAATAACGTTAATCGAAGAAGTTTTTCTAAGATACGGACTACCAAGACGTGTCGTCATTGACAACGGTCCACAATTCATTAGTGCGGTAATGCAACAAGTTTGCTTCCTGTTGAAAATTAAACCGTCTTTAACCCCAGTTTACCATCCACAGCTATCCTCGTGGAAAGAAAAAAAAAAGAGAGCTTAAGCCCAGGTTGTCTATGCTAGTTGGTAACGATCATACAACTTGGTGTGAAAAGTTGCCGGTCATGAGATTCGCCCTAAATTCTGCAAAATGCAGTTCTACCGGTGAAACTGCAGCATAACTTATGTTCGGGCGTGAGCCACGAACAATAGACGATGTTACCCATGATTTTAGAAGTATCGTAGAAAATGATAATTTCGTTTCTGAAATCACGCCCTACTTAAAAAAATTTGCCAAGTTTAGCAAACAGGTCCGGGAAAGCATGGAGACCCGTCAAGACCAACACAAACAACAGGCGGATAAAACACTCAGAAAGGCACCCCCTATTAAAAATAGGTGATAAAGTATGGGTGAAAGTTCACCCTCATAGTGATTCTAAAAAGAATAGAACATCAAAGTTCATGCCAAGACCTGATGGCCCGTACACTATTTCATCACAGAGATCACCAGTCTCTTATACATTAACTGCTAATGATGATTCCACTCCGATAGGCCCTTACCATGTATCATCCCTAACCCCCTACATAGGACCGGAGGCCACTCCTGTGAATCCCCTGCGAGGTAGAGGCCGCCCCAAAAAGAAGGTTCCAGCCCTGCAGAACCGACCAAGGTTTACAACAAGGAAACAGTCATCAAGGAAGGCAAGCTGTATGCCGAGGACGACTTATACAGCTTGAGGGGAAGATTGTAACAAAATCATAACTCTGAACTCTTTTTTCCCCTTCATTTTTTTTTTTTGTCGTTGGCAAAACTAGTTGCAGAGAAGATGCTGTTGATGTTCTAATAGAATTATTGTAACGCGCGCTACTACCTAAATAAATGTTTGTTTCGTGGTGTTTATATTATGTGTAGTTATGTATTAGCCCCGAGATTAAGAAATATGTTTTAGTAAGGATAGTGTGCGTGTTATAAAGTGCTTTTTTTTTAAACGAATCTTTGCGATGTTTAAGGTTTTCAATGTGAATTTTAACTGAATTTTGTTACTGAATTTTCAGACGTTTTTAGGTTAAATATGGACGGTGTATTTTGTTTTAATGTTTTTGTTAGTGGAATTTATGTGCAATTTTAATGTGTTAAAATTCTTTGCTTTGCTGATCGTGCAAAATGGTTGCAAATACATAAAATAAAACTGGGGAGAGCTTTTTTTTTGGCGGGGTGGGAATAAACATACATATTAAATTGCATGGATTACTGTAAACTGCAACGTCTGTTGCTACAGTTTGTTTACATTCTTCACAGCGGCGCAGCGTTTGCAATCCGAAAACGCAATCAACTTCGCCAGATTAAGCGTAGTTTATACGGATTACCGAAATCGCTAAATAGTACATTAAGGTAAAGAATTAGCATGCGCAGAACGATGGGCGAAGCTGTCGCTCACGTGACGTCACAGATACGTCAAGTCGAAATGCTCTATAGGAAGTGACTCGCCCAGCTGCTCTTAAGCTCCCATGAGCAAAGGGGTATCAAGTCCTCCCAACCTGGAACAGAAGGTCGTTCTGACCATTGTGAATTTTTGGAATAATTTTCAGTCGAACTTCGAGTTTTTACATGTATATATTATTGTTTGTGTTTTTAATTTTGTAAAAATGCTGTAAATAAATCCATTTAGTCCGGAGAACTGAGTATAATTGTGTCGCACGTTACCAAGGTTTACTCTCGGATGTTACCGGGGTGACCCGTATTTACCCCATATCTGACCCATAATTGCTCAAAAATGACTCAAAACTAACCCAGTTATTTAAATAGAATTAATAATAATTCAATTTCAGGTAACGTGATTAATTGAATAATTTCTAAATTATTTAAGCTTACTTCATGACAAATATATATATATACTAGCAGCATGGCCCGACGTTGCCCGTGCAGTGGAAGGGAAATGCCCATTTACCTTATATATAGATTGTAAAGGGAAGGAATGTGAATCCTCACGCTTCAATGATAAAAAAAAGGACATGGGACTTCCCGCTGCAACAAAAAAAAAATGATGTAGGCACCTGATAGCGTACAGAGGTTACTGAGAATTGGACGTGGCTAGGCTTGAATGTGAATCCTACCGCTACAATGATAGAAAAAGGACATGGGACTTCCCGCTGCAACAACAGCAACAACAACAACAAAAAAGAACATGGCACCTGATAGCTTAGAGAAGTTACCGAGAATATGACGTGGCTAGGCTTCTCCCATTCTACATATCTGAGTTCTAATATGTAGTCTTTTATCACTAATACATACGCACCAACGAAAAAAAACAGTTTCCAGTCATCAATATAATTACCAGTCTGGCTGAATTTCGCGCAGTGTCGGCGCGAAGGGGGGGGGGGCTGTTGGTAGATTATATTAGCACGGTCGCCGTCTCATCTCTCTCTTTCAATCTCCACCTCTCTCCACCCTCTCTCTTTCACCAAGCCCGCCGTAGCGACCTTGAAAACCAGTGGGGGAAATGATAGCTAAATTCATTTGCGGAATTTGCAGTACAGAGAGAATTTTAACCTGTGATCTTTTCAGAAAAAAATCATATAAAAATACGCATTTTTTTCTGAAACTGTATGAATGTATATTATTTATTTAGGGGGCGGGAGGATAATACGTGGACCATCGAAGCTTTGAAATCGAATTTTAAACTTGCTGTAATAACTTGCTCGAGCTCAAGTTTTTAGAAATAAATTGTCTGAAAATCAATCTGACTTTTCTCTCAAATTATATGTTGTAATTTTAAAGCATGCAATTTCTAGGCAGGATTTAAAAAGTTATAATTTAAAATAAATTTATTCGCATTTACATGGTTGATTACTGTTTCATTTAATTTTTTATTTAAAGGTTAAAATTGAAATGTACTTCTATTATTCATTAAGTTACAGTTTTTTTAAAAGCTCGCAAAATCAGCGTTCCCCCTGAAAAAAAAGTGGGGGGACTACTTCAGCATATGGTTATAAAGACTACTTCACATATGGTTAACATGTTGGAAAGAGCAAAAAAGGAAGGGAAAACACTGCATAAAAAATCCAGGGGGGGGCATTGCCCCCCTTGCCCTATGCTGCCGGCGCCCATGGTTAAACATCTTCTAAATGTCAAAATTAATTCTCGACTTCTGTGTTGTGATTTTTATGATGTCATCAAGACAAACAAAGAATTCCTGAAAAAAGCCATGCCTCATGAAAAATAGGACTAAATTAATAAAGTTTAATGTTCCAGTAAGGCAATGAGATGTTTTTAGTTATTTGTTAATGTTTAAAGTAATTTCAAAAATACTGTAAAATCTCGTTACAATGAACTAAACTATTATGAAGATTAATGAATAAAATATTTATATCAAAGGAAATTTTCCAATTAATGAATAAAATGCTTTTTTCAAAGGAAATCATTAGAACTAATTAAATCAACGGAATTTCTTTTTTATGAATAAAATATTTTTATGAAAGAAAATCATTAAAACTTTACTTTTCCCAAACAAAAAGGTGATGGGGGGCCCGAAATGAGACTGAGCTTCCCCTCACTTCAGAGGTTAATCGGGCCCTGCTAACAGCCTAGGGCTTTTATTTTCTGCAGGTGACACGCGAACGGGCTCAAACTGAGCGCTATGAACTTTTTGTTGACACCGGAGAGCCCATCTTCTCCAGTCCACGGATTAAGATGGTCTGACGTCAGTTGCCTTGGTAACACTTCTGCCTGCCAATGAGCTTTGAGCTAACGCCTTGCATTATTCCCCCTGCAATTCTCTGGCCGGGGAGAGTCCGGAGAAAATTTTAACCTGGGATCTTTCCAGAAAAAAAATCATATAAAAAAATCTAATACATTTCTGCAAGGTTCAAAATTTTAAAAGAGGGAGCAATAAATGTTTAATCAGCGGTAAAAAGATGGAAAATTTTCGCCCATTAAGTTTTTCGATGCGACAGTTTAAAAATAGCATATTTTTAAAAGCAGTAAATTTTCTTCGAAACAGGATTTCCTTTAAAAAATTCCCAAAAATCGGCAAATGTAAGTACGATTTTGTAACAAATTGTATTTGAAAAAGAAAACTCTGTAGTTTCCGATGATATAAAAAATATAGAATTTGGGCAGAAATTTAGCT
>JAWZYV010018795.1:0-29229 GCA_038373885.1 Cheiracanthium punctorium | reverse complement strand
CAAGTTTAAATACAGCTTGATTTAAGCTTGAAAACTGATACTCGCGTGATTTTTCCTTTTTAAAGGAGCGTTGATGGCGCCATCTGTGAAAGAGAATGGACATTGATTGTCTAGCGTCCTAATATTTGCTGAGAGTTCGTAGAAGATGCGTTTTATTTTATATTGCCAGTGCCATATTACCGGCAGGGCAAACGGGGCAACTGCCCAGGGCCTACAAATTTTAGGGCCCAAAAATCTTACATCTTACACTTTTGTAATTTTAAAATAAAATTACAAAAGATAAAAAAAAATTCAGAAGTTAAATAATTTTTTTAGTTATAAAGTATGAACAATGAAAATAATTCAAATTTACATTCGTATAAATTAATTTTAACTTATTTTTAATTCTTCGAAATGCTCTATATCAATATAGCATACCAATATGTAGGAAAATAACCACATTTGTAAAGAGAATTTTTAGCGTTAAAAAATAGCAAAATTTTTCAATTTTTTGTTATTTTAAGAAATATTTACAAAAATGACTAAAGTGTTTGTATTCCATACATGTTAGCAACTGTGATAGAGCAATTCGAAGTAACGTTTAACTATCTGTTTCTTTGATTTCAGATTACTTAACACAAAATTTGTGTTAAGTAAGTAAACCCATTCTATATTTCCAAATATGGAAATTCTTCATAATAAAATACAATTATACTACGAAATAGATTTCAAAATCAGTCGTTTGTCTCGATTTTGGACAGCAGTATTGCTTCATGAGTGTTGCGGTACTGAAAGTTTTAAAACGTGTTTTTTTATTTTAATTTTAATTTTAATTTAATTTATTTTGATGCATTATTTTAATTTTGATACATCCCATGGAAAAATAAAAGAAACAAATAACACATCGCTCACTTATCAATTTGGCGATAAAACAGCGTGGTAAGTCACCTCAAACTTTAGTCATAGCTGCACAAGGCTACGGTGGCGGAATGGATAGCGTGCTCGACTACGAAGTCAAAGGGCCCGGTTTCTATCCCAGCGACGAACACTGGATGGAAACAGATTAAATTAAATTGAAATTTCAGCGTAGAGGGGGAAAATGCGCGGAAGCCAGCGGGCGCCCAGTGTATTTAAAAAAAATTTTTTTTGGAAATTTTTTTAAGCTTGAAATTAAGCTTGAAATGTCAAGCTTAATGCAAGCTGGGCAAGAGTAAAATAGAACACATGATTCAAGCTTGCATCAAGCTTACACGATTGGAATTTTCAAGCTTAATTCAAGCTTATTGACTTCATAAATCAAGCTTGCTGCAAGTTTGATGCAAGTTTGCTGAACTGTCTGAGGAGACGATTTATTCTCTCTCTGCATTGAACTGCGCGTGCGCAGGTTTAGCTTATTCTTCAAGCTTGTATGACCTCGAATGTGATCTCTTTATGCATGGGGCGCAATTCGATTTTCTCTTTTCAGGTGCTGGACAGGCGTCAACCTGCGGAGAGAGAGATTCCATGACGAGAACGGTCGGGGAAGTGTCCTCGGGCACCTGCCGCTCTTAGGTTCAGCGTTGGACTGGTGGCGGACCACTTTTGCACGGGTGGAGAGGACGGAAAAAAACAAGACCCGGGTCCACTTCCGGCAGTTCGCCGAGCGGCCCACGCTGTACCGGAGGTGAGAGACGATTTATTCTCTCTCTGCATTGAACTGCGCGTTCGCAGGTTTAGCTTATTCCGCAAGCTTGTGTAACCTCGAGTGTGATCTGTTTATGCATGGGGCGCAATTCGATTTTCTCTTGTCAGGTGCGGGACACGCGTCAACCTGCAGAGAGAGATTCCACGTGTAAGATTGTAAGACACCCACCGGGGCCACGTCAACCCAAGGGTTTACGGCAATATTCCCCCCGGAGGGAGAGTCCAGTTTATTTAAGTTTGAACAACAATACAAACTGTGCCACTGGCGTTCGCAGAATCCCAGTAGCAGAAGGAAACGGGATCTTAGTAATACAGAACAAAATCTCTTAATTAAAAAACAAGTACACATGATGCTACATCATACAGTTCTTGTACTTTCATAGTTCGTATATCTTTCACGAACAATTTTTCCACGTGTAGAAAGGTCGGTGAAGTCCATGTGTCCTCCGGTAGTGGCAGCTTTTAGGTTCCGCGTTGGAAGGGAGGCGAACCGCTTCTAAAGGTGGAGAGGACGGAAACACAAGCCCCGGGCCCACTTCCGGCAGTTAGCTGACCGGCCCGAGCTGTACCGGAGGTGAGAGATGATTAATTCTCTTTCTGCATTGCTGCGCGTTTGCAGGTTTAGCTTGTTTTGCAAGCTTGTATATCCTCGAGTGTGATCTGTTTATGCATGGGGCGCAATTCGGTTTTTCGCATTTCAGGTGCGGGACACGCGTCAACCTGCGGAGAGAGAGATTCCACGTCTAGAACGGTCGGCGAAGTCCATGTGTCCTCAGGTTCTGGCCGCTTTTAGGTTCCGCAGTGGAAGGGAGGCGAACCACTTCGAAATTTTGAGTGGTCGGAAACACGAGCCCCGGGCCCACTTCCGTCAGTTTGCTGACCGGCCCACGCTGTCCCGGAGGTGGAGATTATTAATTCTCTCTCTGCATTGCTGCGCGTTCGCAGGTTTAGCTTATTTTCCAAGTTTGTAGAAAAGCTATCGCAACCTGTCTCAGTCCTCGTGATATTATATTTCAAAACGACAAAATCACTTTTCAGTTTGAAGATTGCTTTCAGACAAAGCAATCTTCAAACTCAATTTTGAATAAAGTTAACTAAACTTATGCGATTTTTTTTTTCACAAAAAATTCCTCCCATTGAACATGAAAACTTTTAGATTACAAATTCTTTGTTTTGTAATCTATTATCTACAAGTCTTCTCACTTTCAGGAGGGGGTCTCCCTAAGTAGAGTGCCAATTCTCCCTAGGCTTAGCGACACTTGATCTGAAGAATTTATGTTTTTTTTCCACCATTTCTAATAAGGTTTATGTTAATATTTTGACCACAGTAATGTATAAAATAACAGAGTAATTTTTTCATATTTTTTATTCGGCTCCAACTGCCATAGCAGGAAAAATTAAAAATTAAAACGAAAAACTGGGTCAAGTGTCCCTAGTTTCCCCTATTGCAGTTTTAGATTTTAAATTATTTCGCGAGAAAGTGGGAGGAGGAAAATATAGGCATAAAACAAAATTTTCATAAGTAACAGTAATTTTTTGTTAAAGTACACTGCTGGCCACCCAAATTGCAACACCAAGAAAAACAAGAGATATCACAACAAAATTTATTGTGTAGATAACATGTTGACCAAGTAACAAATGATTAAATTTACAGCATTCTATGAAGCGTGGTTCCTGCCAAAATCAGTACCCAGAGTAGCCGCCGTTGTTGGAGATCACAGCTGCCACACGCCTCGGCATTGATTCAAAGAGACTTTGAATGTGTTCTTGGGGTACAGCAGACCAAGCAGCTTCCACACGTTGCCAAAGTTGATCTGGTGTGACAGCTGGGGATGAACTCTGGGTCAGTCGTTGAGCAACCATGGACCACATGTTTTCTATCGGCGAAAGATCCGGAGAGCGCGCCGGCCAGGGAAGCAATTCAATCTGGTGATTGACGAAGAACCCTTGGACAATGCGTGCCACGTGTGGCCGTGCATTATCCTGCTGAAATATGGCTGTTGGCAAGCCCTGAAGGTAAGAAAGGACAACTGGCTCCAACACCTCGGAGATGTAGCGCTGGCTGGTTAAAGTACCGGCAATGCGTACTAGAGGAGTGCGAGAGAGATATCCGATACCGCCCCATACCATAATACCCGGTGCAGGACCAGTGTGACGGTGCATAATGCAGCTGTTCAGCATCCTCTCTCCACGGTGTCTCCAGACTCGAATCCGACCGTCGTGGTGTTGCATACAGAAGCGTGACTCGTCAGTAAAGAGAATTTCATTCCATTCTGTCGTCCACATCCTTCTTTCATCGCACCATTGGCGGCGGAGACGTCTGTGGTTCCGCGTCAGAGGTAGACAAAGCAACGGACGTCTTGCGGACAGACCATTCTGCTGTAAACGACGTCGAATGGTACGCGCAGACACTGGATGATGCGTTACAGACTGAATCTGCTGTGATATGGTTCGTGATGTGACTGAGCGGTCCGTCACTGCCATGCGTACAATCTGCCTGTCATCACGTGACGTGGTGCACTGAGGTCGATGCGGTCGATCACGTCTGTCCGTCGTACCCTCCTGCACCCAACGATCACATATCCGCATCACAGTTGTTTGGTTTCGTCCAATACGACGACCGATTTCCCTGAAAGATAACCCACAATCTCGGTATGCCACTATCCTTCCTCTGTCAAACTCGGATACTTGATCAAAAGATGATCGTTGTTTCCTACGAGGCATAATTTATCGTTTTTTTGAAAAAAAAGCAAGAAAAACACAATTGCTGTACTTGAAACCGTCGAAATCTCCAAGCCTTAAATAGCGCTTTGAGGTGGCGCCACAGGCGCGCTTGATGTGCGTCTGCGCTGAAATTCTAATCATTTGCATATCTCACCTCAGCTAATGCATGTTGTAAATTTCATATTATTTGCATGCTTCCTTCAGGGTGTTGCATTTACGATGGCCAGCAGTGTAATTTCAAGTCGGTTTTCTTTTTATTGTTTTTTTATTAATGGTTCCTTTAAAAAATAAATAAATAAACATTTTCCAGCAAAGTTAAAAGGTGTTTATGATTTCGGTTTATCTGTTTGTCCGTGCGTTCGGGTTTTCATTGCCGCATAAATATGCATAGGTTGTTGTGAAATATCTAATATTATTTCCATTCTCTACACCCTATATCCTATATAAAATGGTATAGCACTGAATAGTTCTTTAACTGGGGCACAAAATAATTCCAATGCAAGCCGCTCGATGGAGAAACATTGTTTAAAGAGCATTTTGGAGACGTAAATCTGTTTTAAACGAAAGAAAATTGATGTATGATGTTGTTGTGTTTGTCGTGTCCATGATAGAGGACTCTATTCATGGAAAGAGGGTGCCAGAGCCCCCGAGGGGGTTGGATTTCTACTTGTTGGTCCCTAATTTTGAACCGATTCCAGTTGAGGGACCAACCACCACCTGAAATCGGCACGGCACCCCCAGAGGTATCGTTTTAACAACTTGGAGGACATTGGAGCCACGACGGATTTTACGTGCACCAGCTCCCATTAGCGAACACGGTTCCACAGCGGACGAGCCGAGAGGGAGATGACCCTCCCAAGCACTGGCCAAGCCGGATGCTGCTTCACTTGCCGTATTCTTATGGGAACGGAGTTTAGCGCCAAAACCACTGCGGGACGATGTATGATGTTGAGATTTATAAAATAATGCTCTTCGTGAAAAGAGTGTATGTAGCATACGTAGTTCTCTCACTGAAGCACTCAAACGAATTACAAGACTACGGGCTGCGCCCGCGCACAGCCAGCTGCATCAAAAAAGGGTCCCTAGATCTGTGGCACGCGATGAACATTCTGATCGTCCGCCATCTTGCTGGTAGTTAAGTCGAGCGATAGCAACGGCCGCCCTTTTTTCAGCATTGCGCAATCCATCCAGCTGTTCTCGCACTCTTCCATTTTACAGCAGATGTCAGTGCTGTTAAAAATAATCGTGACCATTTTTTACGGGAAATGACGTGCTAAAAAGTAAAGGATTCTCATGGAGCTACGTCAGCCGCAGCTGTTTTTATAGAAATCCAATCTATTCTTCGTGACTGGCAACAGTCAAAACGTCAGAGTTTGGTGTTCCCAGAGCAGGAACACTGCGCGTTAAAGGATTAACAATGAACATTTAGTCGAATTTTCTACAAAATAGTGTTATCAGTAAAGTTTGAATGAACATTTTAAGCGAAAATGGATGCATTTTTGAGTAAAAATGAGAATAAATAAGATGATTTTTCGTGCATCACTGCTTGCTCTATCCACTTCAACCATCCACTTCAAGCATAATGCAGTAAGTATGCAGACGTTAATAACAGCTAAATTTTCATATAAAGGATGGAAATAACATTTAGTTCTCTTACAGGATCTTGCAAGATTACTTTATTCGTGATATTTAGCTTCTTTCGTTTTTTCTTTTTCTCTTTTCTTTTTTTCTTTTGAGGTTGTCCCCAAAATCTCGACAACGATACATCGCCAAATTTGGCGCAAAAAATTCTGTTGTTTTGGAGAGATGTTTTATAGTCAATGCTTTTGGAATATTTGCTTTCAATGCTTTTATTCCTAAAAATCTTCATAAAGATAATCTTCAAATCAATTTTTCATTCTTTTTTAATTGATATTCGATACTTCGATGGTATGTTTGCGAAGTCTGACGACAATACATTGTCACGTACGAGGGGATAAAATGTTTTGGAAAGAAATTTATAGTCGATAAGTTTGCTGTGATTAATATTTCCCTTTTTATTTTCTGTACTCTTGTACATCATTTTATTTTAAGCACATTCCAACCTAGAAGTGATTTATGATTTGGGTTTGCCCGTTTGTCAGTGTTTCAACTGCTGAACACAGTCATAGGTTGCAACGAAATTTGCATGTGTTACTGGTATGCATTATACCATGCAACCTATAGAAAAACGTTTGTACAACTTGAAAAGATTTCTTTTTCTTTTGGTTCAAGGGGGCTTGCCTTTCAATACAATAAGCCAGTACCAGGTTGATTCGATAAGGGGTTGAGGGGAGTGCCTCAGTATGGTTATATATTTTAAATTTTCTTCTTACCCCCAACAAAAATGGTCCTTTAAATATTACGTGAACATATTTCAGGCCATTTTATTTACTTAAATGTTTTTATTAATTCAATTGTATGTTTTAATTTAATAATATTTTTAGTTCAATTTGTTTTTGATTTGATTAGCATTTTGTCAACAAAATAAAACCTCTAATTATCTCTGCGGTAAAAAAAAATTTTGTGCAGCAATGCAGCGCATTATTTCTCCCCATTCTTAATTTTTTACTGATAATGTTATTTTAAAACAATGTGTTCCTCAAAACACACTCCAACTGTTCTAAAACCTAAATATACTTTAAATACCTAAATACTTTAACTGTGGTAAAGCAGGATTTGAGAGCTTTAAAATGCACAATTTTTTAATCGATTTTTTCAAACAATATTTTTAATTTTTCAGGGTATCTATTTTGTTCTATCTATTCAAGGCATCTATCAGCTTGAAGGTGCCTGTCTAGTCTGTAAATCTGGGAGTAAGGAAAATTTTTCCGCGGGGTCACTGCCCCAAAACGCACCACCCCTGTCTACGGGCATGCAATACAAAAAAACCTATATGCGTAAAGTGTATTCAGGAGAAGTTCCTCTGTATCAAAGAAAACATTTATAAGATAAATGAAGTTCATAAAAGGATTTGAGTATTTGGAGATAACACAAATCTTATCAAACAGCTGTTTTACGCAGAACGTCTTTATCATTTTATTTTCCCATGAATGTTAGAAATATTTACACTGTCAGCCTGTCAGGAAGTTGGATAGTTAGTTTCACTCGTTATTTGTGGAAGTCAAAATTTGACCAGGGATGTCGACATCGTCTGTTTACGATATCGAAACAAAAATGGTCCACAATGGCCAAGACCTATCGACCACAAGTTCTTGGCAAAAAATTCCAGCCAGCATAACGTACTCTGGGAATGAGGTAACTCTAATTGCTTTCACTCCGTTCTATATATAACGCAGTCGAACTCACTTATAGTGAGCGCGGAAATACTGCGATAGTTGCTCTCTTTTGTAACTAAGTGCTCGTAAAATACGGGTTTATGAAAAAATCTTCAAAAATCCTACATACCTGATGTGTGTGTGAGACATGTGAGAGAAGGGGAGCACAGCAGAATGTAAACCCTCACTCGCTGCTTTTTGGAGAAGCTGCAGAAACGTTTCCTGGACAGTGAGAAAGAAAGGGTGAGTGTACACACTGCAAAAACAAGTCTGTCAAATTGGCAAAACGAAACAAAAACTGTCAGCCAGGACGCCAGTTTATTTCCGTATGTTTTACAGAAGTCTTCCGTAATTTTTTCCGTATACGGAAGATTTCTGTAAAATGAATCGAGAATCTAAAATTTACGAAAGACTTCTGTAAAACATACGGCAATAAACTGGCGTCCTGGCTGACAGTTCTTTTTTCTGTCAATTTGACAGACTTCTTTGTAGTGTCTAAAGGTAGCTGAAGGTAAATGGGGTATTAAACGTATAGTAATTTCCCTCGTTGAAAGGCTATCATTGGAAGACGTGGCAAATGCAAAATTTTCTAACGAAAATTCAACGCATTCGAAAATTAAATAAAATGCATTAAATGGAATAATGTTGTACATGGAAACAATGTAAACGAATTTGATTCTGTAACAGCAGTTGAACATTGGTTTAAAACAGGACCTGTCATTCATGGTCATCAAAATGCTAATAACAATAACAATAATAATGTGGCACGATCCATTTATATATTACACTAACATATGCGGTACCAAAATCGACAGTATTTCTACGTTGCGAATGGCAACAATTAAATGTAAACATTGGCGGGTACTTTTCCGTTTTGATAACACCACTTATCGCCAATTCTGACAAACTAAAATTATTTGTACCTGTTGCCATTAAAATATAAATCAAGTAACAAAGTAAACTTAAAAAGGAGATGCGCAGTTGCTATCCTGGACACATTTTAACATATTTTATTAACCATAACGATATATATGAGCAGGGAAATAGGTGAAATACAAATGTACAGGAAGCATGAAGTTGACAATGTCTATCAACATTTTAAAAAACAATTTATTTTGGGGATATTGCTTTCGCTACGCAAATTCTAAGAGATAGGATTCTAGATGGGGATGTGCAGTGCCAAGTTGGCGTTTATTCCGCCATTTTGCGCAAGCCCACATTCCATATACAGATTGTGCATGAGATCCTGTACAACTGGGTCTACGAAATTATATCGGTGATTGATAATTAGGTGCTCAAGCCCAGCATCTTTAAATTCTTCTGTCTTTAATTATTTGAACAAAATCTTTGGTTAATTCCTAAGTTACGGTGCTTCTTGGCGCGTTTTCCCGTCTTGTCTCAGAAAATAAATAAAAGTTGCCAAGGTTACCACATTAAACTTTTTAATCGCCTCGTTGGCTAAGAAGCACCGCAAACTAGGAATCAACCAAATCTTTTATTGTGCAATATTCCCTTTTCTTGGAGAAATTCAATCGCGTCCTTTTTAGTACTAGTAAGTCCCCGGTTGTTGAATCCATATTTTATAATATACAATCAAAATCTCTACGAAGTTTAAAAGGGTTTCAGCCGTAATATGTTATTTCCCGTTTCTTTTATATTATTGTAACAAGGGATACGTATAAAATAATGTAACCATGCAATAGAAACCCCAGTTTGCTAACTGCTGCACAAGAATAATTACGGAACTCATGAACGGAACGGCAGGGCACTGAGCAAGAAATATTCATGAAGGAATTTGTACAACACGTTATCATCCAATAGAGTTATTTTTACAATCATTTTATAAATGGAAACCACCAATTATGTCTTTTCATACATTTTGCAATGACAGTACATTGCGTAGCCACCGTCGGCTTTTGTGATGACACCCAAAGTTCGTAGTAACCCTAACATAAATAAATTTAATGGCAAATTCTCTTAAAACAAACATGATTTTCGTTGAAATGGCCAATACTGTACTACGTATAAAGAACAGTAAAGTATGGGGCGGCGAGCTGGCCTCCTGACGGCTAGTGTAGAGAATTTTTATTAAAATTTTGTTGATCAATATTATTCTCAAGTTTATATCTATTATGCACAGGAGGTAAGTTTGATTCTCCTTTGTTGGTATTACGTAATGCATATTTCAATATTTGAATGCATAATTTTAAAGATGCAATTTGAAAAAAAAAAATAAACAGAGTACGGGTTACAAATTTTGAGGATTGGTAAAAATTCTCAATAGCCGTCCCTGTGGACGGGTCAAATTTTACTAATCTGGCAAAACCTGTAAATAGGTATGAAATTATTCGTCAACAAATAACTAATTAAGTTTAAACGAACAAATTAAACTTAATTAGCAAAACAAATTACTAATTAATTTTAATGTTTCGTTTTACAAACATTCTAAATTTTACAATGCTGGTTGTTGGAACAGATCAAACATATAACTCGTTTGATCGAAATTTGGTTGGCAGTATTTTAATAAAAATATTTGGTTGAATCTTTTTTTCTTGACTTATTAAGGAATTCGTGTGTTTCAGGCACAAGAAAATGAAACCCAAAAACTTCTGGAAAAGTGTATTGCAGCTCTTGAACATGCAAAGTACGGTAAGACGATAGCCAGAACGCTTTATTAAATCAGTTGCAAAATTTATCATCATCAACAACCGTAATAGTAACAATAATTAATTAATTAATTAAGATCTAAATTTCTTCCAGGCTTTATATACGTACTTTTCGGAATCAGGACTTAAATTAAGACAAAGGAGGTCAGGAGCCTTAATTTGTTGTACTGCAAAATTACTTATTTTACTGTAAAATTAAGTCAATTTTTGCTTGACACTGTAATTATATACAGCATAATAAAATTAATATCAATAGAGACAATTATCATGTCTTAATGTTTTTCTTGAATTTAATCTGAAAATTTACTGAGGAAAAAAGTACAGGAATAGAGCTCCCATGCATGTTAACTCTTGAAAAATGAGTTAACATGTTAATGTGTTAAACATGTTAACAATGAGTTAATTTGTTAAAGTAGAGGCTAAATATTGTCGAACCTGCTTAATGGAATAACCAATTTGCCAAGCAAATATATCTTCTTTTTTTCTGCACTTGCCGATTAGACATTGTCCGCTACAAGTGCCCGAAGGTGTTGTGGCTATTTATTATGGCGGTCATCCAGTGGGCGGCCAACATTGCCCCCTATGAAAGGACGGACAAATTAACATCCATGCTCTAGTCGGAATTCTAAGCAGAATCCAAAGCGTGATATGGAATGGTTCTTAAACCACTACACCACCAGGGATTTTTCTAATAAGCGAAATATTCCATTACCCAGGATGGCATTCTCTAATTATTACGATCATTACTGTTTACGGTGTAATGAAGAAGATATTTTGGTTAGACTATTGACTAATTATTAAATTGCATTGTGACGGATTAATCCAGGTTCGGTACACTTAGTTGCAAATATAAGAAGACGTTAATATACTTAAAACATTTTACTTAAAAGAAACTATTAAGATATTACAACGGCTGGTGGTGGCTCAGCGAAAACAAATTACGTCCTACAAGGACTGTGATAAAAAGATGGAATGAATCAAAAATTAAATTACGCCAGCACTGAATTACACATTAGCGAGAAAAAACACTTGGCTGAGATAAATAACGCCAATCCCAGAGCAACCCTAAAACCCAATCCAAGAAAATTAAAATGGATGAGATTATTATAGATGAGGCAGGGAAACAAAAAATAAGAAACGCCAACACAATGCCAAAGAGGGGGGGGGGGGTAAACAAAAAGCGCTTGCTATTGCAAACGGACGTAATGTAATCTAGTTTTAGCCCAATGGCTCTACAGTAGGGTGGGCCGAAAAAACTTTTTTTTCTTTTTTCGAAAACGGCTAGTGTAAAAAAGTTGTTACACATTTAGACAAGAAAAACCGTAAAAAAAAATTTTAGAAAAAAAATATATCTTCCGATCGCGCATTCACTTTGAAATTTTGAAAAAAATCAGAAAATGAGGTTTTTTTTTTACATTTTTTTAAAACGCTAAAACTTTTAAAATTTGAAAAGTGTTGGGTCAGGTTGCGTATAGTAAAGCTAATAGTACGAGCGAAAAAAAATTAAAACCCTTGATTATTGAGTATTAATCGAGCGCAGACAGCCTTAAAGATTAGCATTAAATCTATATTTTGGAGGATTTCAATAAGACGACTGCTTGTCTGTGGGAGATGGAGATGAGTAGTAGGATATGCAGACATGTATCTATTCGAAAACGACTTGTTGAAAAAACTTGTCTTAGTTATAAATTTTAAAAAATGTGAAAAAAAATATGATCACGCATTCATTTTGAAATGTCGAAAAATTAAGAATTTTTTTTCCCTCCGAAGTGGTTTTAAAAGATCTGAATAATGCATTTCAAATACAATAGTTCGCGACTTATGAGGAAAGGTGTTAAAAGCCAGGAAAACATTATATCTATATAAATAAAATTAGACTTTTGTCTGTACATTTCTTGGAATTCAAAAGTTTTGCGATTTCTATCCGTTTCAAGCACCCGGGAATCCGATGCGACCCTCAAAAAAAAAGTTTGTCTGTCTGTCATTCTGTCATTCTGTCCGTGACGCTTTTTTTGTTTAAGCATCACGTAAAAACGGCTGAAGCGAATGATATGAAATTGGGTGTCATGATAGGTAGTCACTCAACTTAAAACATAGGCGTCGAATTTTTAAAAAATCTTGATTAGATTTTCAGATTTTGCGAAAATTGTTTCAAACTGCGTAAATTGTGTTCAAGCATCACGTAAAAACGACTGAAGCGAATGATATGAAATTAGGTGTCATGATAGGTGGTCACTCAACTTAAAACATAGGCGTCAAATTAAAAAAAATCTTCATTAGATTTTGAGATTTTGCGAAAATTGTTTCACACTGCGTATTGTGTTCGCACATCACGTAATAACTGCAAAGGTGAAAAAATGGTATTTGGTGAAATGATAGGTGGTCACCTAAAACTATAAGCATCTAAAAAAAAACGATCAGAATTTGGGATTTTGCGAAAATCGTTTCAAACTGGGTGAATTTTTGTTCACACATTCCGTAATAACGACTAAAGCGAATGATATGAAATTTGGTCACATGATAGGTTGTTGTTCAACATAAAGTATAGGTGTCCAATTTTTTTAAACTTTTTATTAGATTTTGAGATTTTGTGAAAATTCTACCAAAATGCGGTTATATTTTTTCAAGCATCGCGTAATAACGACTAATACGAAATTTGGTGATATGATAGGTAGTTGCTAATCTTAATTTATAGGTGTTGAATTTTTAAAATATTTTGATTACATTTTGAGATTTTGTGAAAATCGTTTAAAAATGGTAAAATGTTTGTTCCAGCATCACGAAATAAAGACAGCAGGGAATTAAACAAAATTGGGTGACAGGATAGGTTGTCACTCAACTTAAATTCTAGGCTTCCAATTTTTCAAAAATGTTGATTAGATTTTGAGATTTTGCGAAAATTATTTGAATATGTGTAAATATTCGTTTGCGCATCCCATAATTACGACTAAAGCGAATGAAATGATATTACTTAGTTACTCTCTAACCTGTAATATTTTAACAATACATAAAAATTATAATTGCGCTTTCTTTACTTTGGCAACATACTACATCCATTCTGTGTACTCCAACAATGCTGACGAAAGTTCTTGCTTTTAGAAATTTGCATTCAGTACTAACCCGTCAACGACGGGTACTTCAGCTAGTATATACATATATATGTGTGTGTTTAAAAAATTTACCATATTTCCAAAACTCTTAAAAATAGCATTTTTTAAAAACTTATTTTCATAAGGTTGCTGTAAATGTTTTTACTGCCCTTTTTACTTTTATCCTAACATTCCATATTATTGCTTGTGGAACTCATATACATTGAAAACAGCTTTTGATGAAAATTACGGCATAATAGACCTTGATAACAGAGTACTTCTTATATAACCGTCTCTAGCTTCACTTCCGCACACACTTTTGCTGGCCTCGGTGACAAGTTTCACGCAACGCTTCGCATCTTGGATGTGACATGGAAATCTATTGAAGTCCGAAATCCCCTGCCTGCCAGTTTTCATCCTTTCTTCTATTTGTTCATCAGGAACATTCCTTAAAGGTGGCGGAGTGATCTTACAAAGATTCCACTATATAATCAGTCGCGTTGAAGTCAAGTGATGGCGCTCTAAAGTCTCTAATTCTGTTCATCTTGCAATTTTCCCGAGCTTTGAGAACTCGACGACATCCCAATTCCCTCACATGCTGTCTTTCGTCCGTAATCACAACCAAAATCAAATTTTCGGGGTGTGCAAAGTACGAATTTCGTTGTATTACAGGATCGATTACTTTTCGCAAATTTTCAGGGAGGAATCTTGTCAATCTGATCGCCTCAAACACAGCGATCGCCTCAAACACGGTTATATAAGAAGTACTCTGTTATCAAGGTCTATTATGCCGTAATTTTCATCAATTTTAGGACCTTCAGAAAAATAACCACTTGCTTTGATTTGAAACCACAGAGGCATGTAACAATGTAAAATGAAGTGCACCAGCTGCTTCAGCTTTTCTGAGGGGTTTTCTTCGCAGACGTATAGTCTATAAGTTCTCGATTTGCTGCTGTTACCCATCATGTATGTGATAACGCACCTGGTTCTCGAGCAGCCAAATCGACCAAATTTGATTGCTGCAGAAATATCTAGTAGATATAGTTGGTCTTTGCTCAGCTCTTTCTTGCCGGTATTCGGAACAGTGCAGTCAATAGGCGAAAAATTAACTACAGAAAGTTTTTCGCAGGCTTTCATTTTTTGTCCTATTTCACCACTGAAGGATGATGGTCCTGCTGTATCTCCATCGATATGACGGAAAAGATGTCTCAGTGGCAGCTCGTTGAAATGCAAAAGGCAAATACACCATTGCAGTGGTCTACCAAATTTAATCTGAATTTGATGAATGACACCATTTTTCCAGCCAGTGTTAGTGGCCGTTCCATCACATCCAATTAACTCGAGTTCTTGAAGAGAAATATTCAATTTAGCCATATGAGTGATAATTGACAAAGCAATGTCTTTAGCAAGCCCAGTTGTGGGTGAAACATGTGAAAGATTTTTAGAGCCTCGTTCTTGAACCAAGGAATAAGTTATTCTTTTTGGATCGGACGATAACGTTTAGAATCCACCATTTCAATCACCATAGTCTCATCTTTCCTTCTGTCAAAGTAAAGACCACGTAAATGTTCATTTACAACTTTGGACTGCAAATGATGTCTCTTACTAATTTTTCTTTTCTAACAATGTTTTTGTCGATAACATAAGACGAGTCCTCTTCGTTTATGATGCCGAAGTCTTGGAGCACACTGGATGTCATCGCGGCTGTTGCGCGGTCAAATACCCCATACCGATCACTTGCCAGAGCAGTCGATGTTAGTTTTTTTCTGCAAGTAGTCAAATGGGGGGAGGGGGGTGAACGGGATTGAGGGACCCTGATGACGCAGTAGTAGCCTTCTCTACAGTATTTTGTACTTTGTATTACAGTACTTACTTACTCATCTCGACTGAGTAAGTAAGTACTGCAGACCGTTGCCTTATTGCAATCCTTCCAAATAGGGCTTTTACACTAGTTTTAAGAGTTTTTAAGGCAATGCGTGATCGATTAATACTGATTAATCGAGGGGTTTTAATTTTTTTCCTCGTTTTATTATCTTTACACTACACAACCTAACATAGCTCTTTTTCAAATTTGAAAAGTTGAGGTATTTTTAAAAATTCTCAAAAAAACTCATTTTCTTATTTTTTTTTTTCAATATTTCAAAGTGAATGCGCGATCGGAAGATATATTTTTTTTTTCTAAAATTTTTTTTACGGTTTTTCTTGTCTAAATGTGTAACAACTTTTTTACACTAGCCGTTTTCGAAAAAATAAAAAAAAAGTTTTTTCGGCCCACCCTACTCTACAGGTCTGATGAGACAAATAAACTATTAAGCTTAATACATACGGGAAAAGCGACTATACAGATTAAAAGCAGAAATGGACAGAAAAATGAGAACAGAAGTGATTTAGAATATATGATTTTGGATAGATTACATTGAAGAAACATAAATTAAATGATTATTAAATTAGATATATGATCTTCATCACCTACGGTACGTTAATGTTTTTTTCATAGCGTGATATTCCTTTAACCGATATTGCATTAAGCTGGTTGTAGTGTAATACACATCAGTGTTTAAACATTCTTTTTTCTCTTTTTTTTTTTTTTCTAAGCTATATGTTACCCTTCCGGAATCGGAGCCATCAGCTCGGTATCGCAACTGCTGGAAGCTGGAGATCACGCTGTTGTATTCGATTCTGTTTACCACGGTAAGAATTACGCTCACTCGATAGTCAAGTAGTTAACTCAACGCTTTCCCACATTTTTTTCGTCTGTGTCGCTTAACCCTTTAACACGCAGTGTTCCCGCTCTGGGAACACCAAACTCTGACGTTTTGACTGTTGCCAATCACGAAGAATAGATTTGATTTCTATAAAAATAGTTGCGGGTGATATAGCTCCACGAGAATCCTTTACTTTTTAGCACGTCATTTCCCGAAAAAAAAAATGGTCACGGTTATTTTTAACACCACAGACATCTGCTGAAAAATGGAAGAATGCGAGAACAGCCGGATAGATTGTCCAATGCTGAAAAAAGGGCAGCCGTTGCCATCGCTCGACTTAACTACCAGCAAGATGGCGGACAATCGAAACGTTCATCGCGTGCCACAGATCTAGAGACCCTTTTTTGACGCAGCTGGCTGTGCCCGGCACAGCCGTAACTCGTTGCACGAGTTTGCACGAGTTTGCACACTCGTTGCACAAGGATAAACTCGTTAGGCGTTTACGAATGCGGCCATTGTTATCCATTCCTCGATGCTTTTAGCTTTCATTTTAGGCATATTTTTTCCGGCAGAGATGGCAACAGTGATTCGTTGGGTAAAAGCGACAAATCGGCGAAGAAGGGAAAATTTACTCGTACGGAAAAACGGAGCTTTTTGGACAGCCTGTATATATCCCAGTGAGCCATCTCCGGGCAATAGTGTGCAAACGTTATGCGCCAGACAGATAAGAGCATTTCAATTCATGCACGGATTTCTTTTTTATACCTCATTTTACACAACAGATGGCAATACTAGACTTTTTTTTAACTTATTTCGGAGACAGTTTATTTTTAAACAGAGGGTAGCAGTGCTCAAATGAGTGTAAATATTCATTTATTTTACGAAGTAAGTTTAATAAAATCCTCCTTTAGTGTTTAAAACATATATTTTCCTGCTTACTAGAAAACACAGATTAAGTCGCAATACCCTAAACAGTGGCGTAGCCAAGGGGGGATAGGGAGGTCACCCCGCCCCTAATGAGGAATTTTTTGCCATACAAAATGTATAATCTTTACTCCCTTATCACACACGCGTATACATACATGTGAGTTGCAGTAGTCGTAACCCCCTCCCCATGGAAAATTTCTGGCTACGCCACTGACCCTGGATATTAGCTTTTTCTAGAAATTTAACGCTTCTTTTTCCTTCCGTGCTAAAAAAAAATGTGCAAAACCTTAAAATTAATATTTATAGTGTACATGCACTGATTTTTAAACGATTTTCTGGAAGAAAAAAAATAGGCACTTTTGTGACCGTTTTCTTAAAAGTAATACGACCGTTAAGGGGTTGAGTCAGTTTTTGACTTGAGATATGATTTGGAATTACGGGCTACCTATAAGTGAATGTGTCAAAAATTATGAAACAAAGGAAAGAAAAATTGAGTTAAGGCATTTCTATGCCAACATCATGCCTGAATTTTCTTTTATCCATTTATGTGACGACATTGGACGCAAAAGGGTTAAGAAAGCTCCGTCACTGAATATAACTTAGGGCAGGAATATTAATATTATCGCACACATACTATTCCCAAACATTAAGCGAAAAGTAGTTTTTAAGTATTAAATCATCATTATTAATTTCTTTTTATTGAAAACAAAATTGAATGCTTGTGACTATCGTTTTTTGAGCTGAGCGAACCTCTTACACTACACTCAGGCATTTCAATGTAGCGCTTCTCCTCCTGAACCGCTTGACCGATTTAGTTTAAATTTGGCATGGTTACAGGTGTCAGATACAACAGAAATGAAATCCGAAAGTGATCCAACAGATGGGAGCACCATTCAGACCCTTGATCTAATCTTAAGAACTTGACCCACTAACGAGGGATGGGAGGCCCTGATGGGTTACTTCTGGTTCATATTTTTTAGTTTCGCTTCACGTTTGCTGTAGTTTTGATTCATGTTTTAAGTTCTAATTCTAGCCTTTTGAGGCGACATTCAGATGCTACATTGTAACAAAGATGTCAACTCACTGGCAGTAATAGTCTGTTCCTAATATGTTAGAATTAAATTCAATATTCACTTATCCATATGCGTCTTTCATGCAACTTTAACTCAGTGTCTCACTTATTCATCCTGTTGGATTTCAGAAGTCTCCAGAATCAAGGAAAGGTAAGCAATTACCTTATTCTATATTCACAAAGATCGAAGCTAAATCATGAAGATAATCATATTCTATAATTATGCACGATATCCTACTTATATTCGATATTATACTAGATATTCTACATATTATGAATCCAATTCTAAATTCATTCCATACATATTTCTGGTCCGTTCCAGCCTGAGTGACTATCGAAGGATATGAATGACATTTATTAAGTGTATGAAAATAACTCAGTTCATTATTCATGGTATTATTATTACATTTCCATTAAGATATATTATTTTATATTTAGTCAGTTGGAAGTTTCTCAAATATTAAGAGTAATTATGCCTCCTAAGCAAGCTAAGAGTTCTTTCAAATTCGAATTATTATTAAAGGAAATAAGTGCATTTGAGAAAAATGTAGAAAAGGCTGATGAAAGTAATTATCGCGCAATAGGAATTTTAAAAGGCAAAGTAGAAAAGTTTGAAAAGGAATTGGTAGAGAATTTTACAGAATTATCCCAAGATGAAAGCGCTGATTATTTTGATAGTTATATCAAAAGTAAAGATTTACTATTAAAATGGGTCATTGACCTCGAAAATAAAATTCCGATTGAAATAACCAAAAGCGAGAATTCATCAGGAAAAGAATCTTCATTGGCAGTGAAGTTGCCCAAATTAGAAGTTCCACATTTTTTCGGAAATAGTGAAATGTGGTTATCGTTTAAAGAAATATTTAAATCATCTATTCTTGATAACAAATCTTTAAATGATGTTGAAAAGCTGACATATCTTCAGTCGTGTATCCGCGGTGATGCAGCAAAATTAATTCGAGGTTTCGCAATTACGCCAGAAAACCTTACGCATTGCTGGGAGATTTTATGTCAGAGGTATGAGAACAAACGACAGCTGGCAATAAGCCAAATAAATAAAATCTTTAGAATGAAGATAACGAAAGCAAATAATTCAAAGTTACTCTTAGAGGTCATTGACATTTGTAACGAAGCCGTGAGGAATCTGAAAACATTGGGGTTGGAAACTAACTCTCTTACGGATTTAATCATAATAAATTTCCTTACGTCCAAAATCGATGATGCGGTGATACAACGATGGGAATTGGCTTTGGATAATGAGAGCTGTCCGTCTCTCGATACGTTTAAATCATTTATTGAGAAAGAGGCTAGAAGTCTACAAGAAAATAAATTTTCTAAACCGGAATTCAAAAAGGTTCAAGCGAAATCAGTTGTAAATAACGCAGTAAAAAAATCTAATGTACATAATACTGTAGTGAAAAGAGAAAATGTAAGTAGTGAAGTAAAATTTAATAATTGTATGCTATGTAAACAAAATCACGCGTTATTTAAGTGTCCCACATTCCATGCGATGAATATAAATGATAGATGGAAGTGCGTTAATGATAATCATTTGTGTACAAATTGTTTAAGAAGTAATCATTTAATTGATAATTGTAGAATAGGATTCAGTTGCAAAAATTGTGCAGCTAGGCACCATACATTACTGCATAGTTATGTAAATAATGATCAAGTGCCTCAATTCTCAGTCAGTAAGGCACCAGTAGCAAATAGCTACACAAAATCGCAAGAACGAGAATCATGTTTTTGCTATCAACAGCAATAATTAAAAGTTAAGGTCTCAGACTGGTAAAACAATAACTTGCCGGGCATTAATCGACAACGGCTCACAAAACACGCTAATTTCAAAATACTGTTGGCAGAGAACGACTACAATTGTCGATGAAACCAACTACGCACTCGTTTGGTGGGAATAAATGAAATCTATGCTGAAACATGTTTATATTCATACCAATTTCGAATTTTCTCCATATTTCTCTGAGGAGATACATTTCAAGTGAATGCGTTAGTAGTAAACAAAGCGTCACAACATCTCTTTCCACAATTTCAATATGAAAAAACAGGATTGGCCTCCATCTAAAATAATTTATGTCTTGCTGATCCATCATATTTTGTGGACAGTGAGATCGATATTCTGTTAGGGTGCGGACATTTTCTTATTCTTAGTCACTGGGTCCTTTTCTCTCCCATATTGGGACCTAAAGGTACAGCCTGCTGCCTGCATTACCTACCAAGTTAGGACATTTGTTGTCTGGTAGTGTAAATACACCTAGCACACTCAAAATTCATCTGTGTGTATGTCACATCTCTCTACAAACATTGAAATAATCTAAAGGAATTTTGGGAAAGCGAAACAATCCATTAAACCTGTTATAAGCCTAATGATGAAGACGAATTGGCTGACGAGATTTTTGAGCAAATTTCATACTCGAAACTCCAAGGGTAGATACATCGTGAAAGTTACCTTGTTAAAGAAGATTCAAACCTTGGTGGGACAGTAAAGAAGGAGCTTTAATGAGATTTTTTTCATCTCTGAAAGGAAATTACAATCAAATGAACAATTAAGGCAAACATATATTTCAATTCATGGAAGAGTACCAAAGTCTTGGTCATATGACTGTCCTCTCAATATGCTGATGTACGTTCCCAAAGTTATATGGTACCTATACCCATCTACTGGTATACGATACAAATGAAAATAGTTTTAACAACGAAACTTACGTAGAGTTGTCTTTGATGGATCGTTCTAAAACGATAGTAACGGCAAATCCACTAAATGATGTATTATTGAAAGGGAAAAAAAACTCCAAAACCGGACATTTTCGCGGGTCTAGTTAAAATTCAGAAACTTTCCCCTGTGGCATATTTCTCTGGCTGATCATTACAAAAATCGTACACTGCCAAATTCTGATAGCGCTAGTGAAGGACAAGTCAATTCCAACGAGTATTTTCTGGACGAGAATCTCCAAGATGACAACCTCCTTCCAAAATATTATACATTAAATTACGGTCACTTATGGCACCGAGCGCATGTGTCGCCGTATCTCGCAATCACGCGAACCCTACAAACAATATATGCAGCCGATGAGGAAGAGAGACGATTTCCACAAGCCAGGCTAAGCTAGCTCAAGATCATTTTTATGTAGATGACCTTGTTTCGCTGGTGCTGATTCGGTCGATATCATCAGCAAAATCCATAAGCTCCAAGAACTCTTAAGATCTCTATGTCTTTGCTGGAGGTCGGTTTCTGAGCTCAGACAACATGGTCATGTAGCCATCCCGAAGATCATCGACACAATTGCCAGATCCCCTAACAAGGCTCACTACCTTTTTACACACTCATGTTCAAGACATACCATCTCAAAACAAAAAAATTCTAGGTCTCGTTTGGGATTTATCGTATGGATTCATTCTTCTCAAGTTAGAAGCAGTCCCTTCAGATAATGTCTTTCAACGAAAATGAGACAGTTTATTATCCATCATTGGCGCGCACCTACTTGACCCTTTAGGGTTTGTCTCGCAAAACACTTCTACGATAATTTTGAAACATTATTACTGCCCAAAGCGAGTTGTGAAAGGCGAACATCTGGGGTCGGTTGGCGGATGCATACACTTACCATCACTGCCCATTCTCGATCGATGAGGAATAACCGATCCATAGCGCGAGTTCATTATTTTTGAAGAGATAAAGATTCCATCGTTTACATCCATGCTTAGTCAATTCAGTAACGATAGCAGTTCACGGGATTTAGTGGATGCAGTCTTTCAAAGGAGGCATATTCTGCTGTCCATTACTATCTTAGAGTCACTTTGCGCAACTTCACCTCGGTCATAGTCGTAATGGCAGCCAAAACTCGTGTCTTGGCAACCTTCTGCGAAACGCTATAAACTTTGCCCAGATTAGAATTGAGGTGGTGTGCAGTCCGTGCTGCGCAGAATTAGTGTGGACACATTACACAAAGGAATTTGATATATTACACACATCTTTTTTTTTTTTCTTTCCCCATTCATTAACACTTATTTATTGGTGCGAGTTTCAACCATTGCGCACTGTGCTGGATTAACAATCCACCAACTATAACGGCGAAATCAGAATTCGTCCAGCATGCGTGTATGTTAAAATTCATCTCTCTAACCTCAAAAGGATTCATGGTCACTCAACATTCCTGGAAAGAGGTCGCGAATCCTGTTGATTTGCGTCACAGCCCGAGGCCGTTTATCCAAAACAACTTATGGAGACATTCATGAATGGTTTAAATGGCCCACAATGGCTCATTTGATTTTGATCCCTAGCCTCTGTAGGGAGTAAATACCCTCCAAATCAAGACTATGTATGATTATATCCTCTGATATTCATTTTCATTCATCGTTCGAAAGGCACATCCTCCTTGCCACTCAACTCAATCCTTTCTCTAGATTTATTTTGACAGATTTTCATCATTACATGAGGGCTAACGCGCGAGACCAACTGTAGGCATGGGTAGTGTTCTACAGGTTCTACTACATATAACTCAAAATCAGATCCTCAAAACTCACGGACCTTTTGAAAAGTAGCGCCATGAATTAGTATATCAGCCTACCACGGACACTTAGTTAAATTAGTACAACACTGATACATTTCCATTCCGATATCAACCCAACTTCAACTCTACTCAACCCTTTCCAAAATCCAGCAAAACACATAGCCTTAAATCCTTTTCCTTTGATAAGTGTGAAGGAATTCTCTGCGTGAGTTGGAGGGCGTCTACTCACCAACAACAGAAATTCCACTTTTGATCAGAATATCCATGTTTGCTTCCCTAAACATCATCACTATTCACCAACTCTTGTTATTCGACACTAATCATCACTGCAAATCTCAATGCAGGGCCAAGAAATTGGTCTTTAACTCTAATAAGACAGAATTTTTGGATCCCAGGACGGAAAATCAACCGTTACGAAACAACTCCGAAAATGCATCGAATGTGCTTAAATACAATCTGCAAAAACCAATACTACCCAGATTGATGGAATGATTCTACGAGTGCACGAGTCACAATCCTTGCGTGCATGTTGAAACAGGTGGCATGGAGCGATTTGCAGGGCCCAATTTTCCACGAAGGTCGCCAACACACTCGAAAATCAAGTACCTTCAAATCATATATCTGTTTATTCATACTGATGCGCACTAAAGCAGTACATCTTGACATTGTGGTCTCATGCAACAAATCGTTCAGACTGCCATTTCTGGCAGCATTCGAAGATTATGTAGCCGTACGTTGCTACCATCGCGCATTTTCTTTATGACAATGGAAGCAACTTTGCGTTCTGGAGCCTCACGTACCTAAAAGTAATTATTTCAGCGAATTCCTCATGGATCCCTTTATACAAGATTATTCATCCCAACTAATCATAAACAGCTGGCAATTTCATTCCTCCTATGCACTCAATTTCGGTGAGTGATGTGGAGTGATGAGCCTCTCTATTAAATTAACACTAAACACAGCATTTAATCAAACATGTTAACACAGCACTTCCATCAATTTTTGAAGAACCATTACCAGCCCTTGCTTATGCCAATTGTAAGCCCATCATCACTCTCGGCTTTATATCCATTATCAGCTGATCCCGAAAGATTCATCTGTATTAACACCGGACATTTTCTATTGGTGGTACCTTTGCTCGAACTCCCTGAAACTAAATCTAATCATTGATTCGAGTCTAAGAGATTTTTAATATCTAGGTGTTCCTTGCCTAACTACAACTCAAAGACCAACAACTCAGGAAGAAATGGAGCACCTCAAACCTAAACCACATTCACCGACGGACAAAAAGGATGAGAAACATCCATCTCCTGGCTGTAGGAAGGTTTAGTCCTCAACCAAGGATCCAAGCGACCCCTGCCAACCATGTGAAATTAGGTCCGACTCTCCGCTCTGCTGTTTCCCATCACAGGCGCTGATGCATACAGCAGAGTGTGTCCCGTCCGGACATAGCCAGAAGGAACGTGTACACACGCCCAGCCTTCAGATAGCATACTGCCACTTACCCAGATGTTGATACTGAGTCTGAGCGCCCTCCCACGGATACATCTGTCAGATACAAAAACAGAAATGGAAAGCCGAAAAGTGTTCCGAACAGATGGGAGCACCATTCAGACCCTTGATCTAATCTAAAAACTTGACCCCCACTCACTGAGGACTGAGGCACCTGATGTGGTTACTTCCTGGTTCTATATTTTTGTAGTTCGCTCCACGATTGCTGTAGTTTTGATTCAAGTTTTTAAGCGTCTCTAATTCTAGCCTTTTCTGAGGCGACATTATCAGAATGCTACAAGTTGTAGTGTAACAACGACGATGTCAAGCATCACTGGCAGGAATAGTCTGGTTATCCGAATATTAGTTAGAATTAAAATTCAATATTTCACTTTATCCATAAGCGTCTTTTCATGGCAACTATTAACCTCAGTGTCTCACTTATTCATCCTGTTGGATTTCAAGAAGTCTCCAGAATCAAGGAAAGGTAAGCAATTACCTTATTCTATATTCACAAAGATCAGAGAGCTAAATCATAAAGATAATCATATTCTATAATTATAGCACGATATCCTACTTATATTCGATATTATACTAGATATTCTACATATTATGAATCCAATTCTAAATTCATTCCATACAAAACAGACATCGCGTAGACCACACACACACATTTTTCGGGGGAGGGGGGGGATTATAACTTATATGTGTATAAATAGACTGGAATTTCATCACTAATTCCAAAAATTTCGGTTGGGGGATATATCCGATATCCACCCCTGGCACACTAACGCGCCCCTGGTTACAAGTACCCATAGGTGGTAAGGTATCAATTGAAATCAAACCAATGAGGTTTATGCGTGTCTACGTCATTTTCCACGCAACACGTGAACCTTTCTGGCTGTGCGGCTGACGTAACTCTGTAATCTGATTGTCTGAAATATATATTTTCCATAGACACTGTGACTGAAATAGCCCGTCTCAGGTATAAAGTTTTTACATATTTCATGCACTTTTAAAATGAATGCGTGTGAAAGATTACATCTTTGTAGTAGATATCATGCGTACATGCATTCTCCAAAAGTAGTTATTGAAACATCCATAGGCAGCACAATACAGAGCATATTTAGTATTTTTTTGATTTATCTGCGTTTTTTTATTTTATTCTACCAGAGTCCTCAAGATAAACCTAAGGAGAAAAGGTCTTGTTTGATATTTCCACCGTCACGTGACCTTTATATCCTGGAGAACACCACAGGGAGGCGATATCCGCCACTATGGGTTTCACCACGGAAGAATCATCGCCTGCGAAACACCTGCTGTCAATTCACTTTCATGGATATTAAAAAGAATATTCTATTTCTACAATCACTCGCTCCGTGCGCTCATGAACCTATGACATTGGTCAAGGGCACGATGCTGTTCACTTAAAAAAAGAGAATATCCGAAATCTCGGACATAACCATCGAGGAATATTCAGTGAAAAAAAATTCAATCGTAGTAGAGATAACTGCAACGAAAATTCGCTCAGGCTCTACATTTGCATATACGAGCGATACGTCTCATGCGGTCCTTTTTGTCTTTGATTCCGAACTGTCCACAATTATATAACATCGCCATTCAGCTTTGTATTCACACCCCGTTTTGCCACTCTGGAACCTCGTTAAGATAGTGCCTGCAATTCCAAAGACGAGTCTTTTTAATATAAACAAGGCGTATGACCTGCCACTACATAAATAATGCCACACTCACCGAGAGAACACTCACCGCCAAGAAACAAATATGGCCCAATCACGAATAATGCGACACATTTCCAACGTAACAGTATAAGGAAAAAAACAGGGGAGATGTACGGATTGATGATACCTCTCTAATATATAGCACTTTAACTGGAGTACATTAAAATATGAAAGGGTGTTCGACGTTATAAGATAGCTAATATCTTTTTTTCTTTTCAGGCAACAATGAATCGTACCTAAGTATAATCGAAGATGCTAGGGAAAATTGCGAGGTTACAATAACGTGGATCTACGTAAATGCCGAGCATCTTTGAAGAATCCACCTGAGCAGAGCAAAAAGCGTTTTATATTTCCATTATGATTCTAATTTTAGTGCTGAACCGTACTTCCTTTTTTTATTTTTAAACACTCTCC
Source organism: Cheiracanthium punctorium (assembly GCA_038373885.1). NCBI lineage: Eukaryota > Metazoa > Arthropoda > Arachnida > Araneae > Cheiracanthiidae > Cheiracanthium > Cheiracanthium punctorium. Next base: position 2,921 of record JAWZYV010018795.1, on the reverse strand, counting down.
AGGAGGGTAAAAAATGAAGTGTTATCAGTTTCGATGACACAATTTAACTTAATATTAAAAAAAAAAAAAAAAAAAAAAAAAAAATTGTGGGTGGTATCAAACATTACATTTCTCAATTGACATATCATTACCGAACAAACTCCAAGTCAATAAAAAGAAATAAATTAAGTCAGCTGATATCCGACAAACCACAGCCACGCTTTTTCTTCTATAACATCCAAAGGGTTTTTTTTCGTTCAATTATACCATCATTTTTATTTTTAAAGCTCGAAACACATATCAAATTTACAGAATTGGGGACTCCATACTCTGTCTTGAACCAATATTTCTGTTCATAAGATTATTTGCTACTTTTTTAGACTCTTATCACTTACAAAAAAGCGTGTTTCTTTAACAATATGCAAAACTGCAAACTTCATGTTTTTTTTTTCGCTTCAGATGGTGTCTGGATTGGAAGACTCCATGCAATCCCACAATGAAGATAGTGGGCGACAACATGCAGCAATCGTCGCGAGAGGATCCTGAAGGACAGCAGGCACTGACGCTTTCGGTCGTGGATAATACATTCATGCGTCTCCCTATTTCAGGTAGCAAGAAAGCAAAAAACATTTTTCTATTCTACCGACCACTTTGATTGGAGAAACGATTTATCCCAATATATACATTACGTTATTCAAATATTCAGCGCGCACAGGAACCTATGCAAATATTTTTCGAGTCTAATGGTTATTTTAGATTACCCTTTTCTCTACAAAAAGTTGCGTTCCAATTAATCACAATGACTAGTATAAAACACATATGGGCTACTCCGGCCTTGAAGGAGCGCCGGGCTGTATGTGGCCCATCGTCGGCCGTCTTAATCCGGCCTGTGAAAAACATATCAAACACCCATATAAAACAAATCTATAAACAATTCAAAAAATCTAATATAAATGCCATTATTACGGCACTTCCGACTTCGCTAGCATCCTAGCGAGTTTTGCCCGCAACTTTAAAAGGTTCCCATACCAAGATTTAAAAGAAACAGCGTTGAAAATCAGTTAAGATTGTTATTTCATTCTAAGCTTTTTACTTTCCTTTCCAAATTTAGAATCCGCCTTTCTCCTGGAGCTGATATATCCATGCATTTCTTTAACAAAGTATATGGGGCGGTAAGTGTGTAATTATATCATATAATACATAACTTTTCTCTATATTTTAAACGTAGTTTTCTGCCTCCACGGCTTAGACTCACAAACTGCAGTACGTCTTTTTGCGTACTAAAGACATCAGCGTGTCGACATTTTGATAGATATCGCAAAATTAAGTTGTGCAGTATGTAACAATAAATTCAATAAAACAAAGACTTAACGCGCAGCATTACAAAATCGTAGGAGGGGTAGTACTTTACATCTAGACAACACACGCCCTGATTATTGCAGTTCTCAAGAGTGGCATATGCACCAGGCCCCCTGATCTCTTTGAGAAGGCCTCTAAATTAGTAACAGTATGTCAATTTAGTTTAAGGCGTGGATTAATTCTTTTTCGATATAGTAAAGGCCATAATTTTTTTTGTCAGTATATGAATTACAAGTTACCAAATTGTCAAAATATTTTCTTTTCTTCTTCTACCCCTCTCCATAAGGACAATACATTACAGCGCAGATTAACGAATTTCTGCAAAAAGGATGCATTGAAGACACAGGAAGGCTGCTAAATTTTAAGCAATTACGCGGTCAGTTTGCCGTCCCCACTGAAGTGTTTTTTTAAGTGGACTACTAAGCGAGAATAGGATCACCACTAATCTATTTAATCATGGCCGGCTATGATTATTAATATTAATGAACGTCTGGAGTTTTAGTTGTATTTTGAAGTCTTCAATTTTTAATAAAAGCTTATTTCGTACAAATGTTTGATGTTTCAAATGTTTATAATGTTCATACATATATCTCATTAACTAATATTAGTATAATTTCTTTGTTGGATACGCTTAAATCATACAAGGAATTAAACTTCGAACAGGTCAGTAAAATATAGTCAAGTAGTTGCTCTTCACAGATACAATACAGGGGGCCACACCCATTCAGAAGAACTTTTGTAGTAGGACCCCCGGTTGTCACGAAGTCGTGTCCTTGCGCATATGCGCTTGATTGCGTTTGCGGAAATTACTAACTGCTACTACCTGGGGATTCCGTCGTTCTAAAAGTCCAGTTGGTCAGTAAAAAGTTCAAGCTAAAAAGTCACTTGTCTGCAGGATGGAAACACAACATTATGCGTCTAGAACTTCGTAAGAAACACATCAGCTGAGTACGCATTTCACAATCACATCTCTACAGTATCGTGCTTTTAACAATCTGCTAGGTCCAGAATGCTGACACACAAGCTGTAGTTTCTCACTCACAAAAATAAGTCACACCGCTTCACAGGCAAATAATTCCGGCTGAAAATATTCAACGGGAGATATTGTACAACAATCCCTTAAGACACTTGCAAATGACGAATTTTTACACACTGCACACTGTCAAAAACAGCGTTGCATCATAGCAAGCTAAAACACAGCTTCTATAGCAATTCAACAAACGCACGCAGTACTGATGAGAGCGTGCTTGACACACTATCGAGCGTTCAGCTCGCAACTGCGACGCTTCGGGTCGCGCATGCACCGCTTCTTTAAATACACGCCACGCAGGAGGTACACGAGAGGTTTCCAAAAAGTCAATTTCTCGAGGTTCTACATAAAGCGTGAATATTGTCACTGATACGGCCATAGAAGAGAACAATCTGTTTTAGAGAATATTATGCGTTTTAAATTGCAGTGGAAATACAACTCCAGGCCCCATTGGGAACAAATACGCTGCCAAATGGAACCAAAAATTTTCGCCACATCTTGGCGAACTTTTGGCGCGAAATATCGCCAAATTTTGCTGCCAAAAATAAGTCCC
>JAWZYV010018794.1:0-25993 GCA_038373885.1 Cheiracanthium punctorium | reverse complement strand
TAATAAACCAGTAGTAATATGACAGCTATACCATATATACCACTATTAAAATCATAACGGTAATATGACAGTTATACCATATACGAGTATTGAAATCATAACGGTAATATGACAGCAATCTTAACGCTAATATGACAGCTTCCCCTCCCTCCCCATAAGTATGGGCACTCATGGTTTGACCAAAAATTTTCCATATACTGCTTAAAATACATTTTTAAGCAGCATATAAAAAACGACGACTCTTTTTAACTTAAAGACTCCTTTTTAAATATTGAAATCCCTTAAAAAGCAACAGAAACACTTATGCCCTGCTTTCTAAAGCTTCTACAGAATCATTACAACCTTTCGACTTCTTCAAAGAAATTAGGCTATTTATTTGCTCATTTAAAATGGATTGTATGACGAAAAAATCCCGAGGAGAAAAAAAGTTTATGGCTCGACGTATTCAGCTCTGAACTTCTGAAGTGATAGTGAAGTAGTAGCTGCAGTAAAGTTTTGCAGAAAGCAAACAAGCTTTTTAGAACGCTAGCATTTATATTTTTGATTTTACAGGTCTTTAATTTTTAAGAAGTAGCTCTAGACAGTATGAAATTGATTGCTCATATTATGGTGTTTGCGGAATCTTTCCGGAAAACGCATTCTTTTGTGCTGAGAATAACCCCTAGAAATGTCTTTCATTAATGTTCTGTTCGTTTTCCGCCTCGTTAAGAACTATAGAAATGTCTTCAGTTTAAGCCTGAATATTAAATTTTACAATTTAAGTGTAATAATATGGATTATGTTACCATGTTCAGTGGCTAATCCAGAAAAAAATTCTGGTGGGGGCACAAAATATTTTTTGTCTCCTTTTCCTCACAGAAACATTTGAATTTACAAAATAAGTCAATCTTCTATAGTGTAAACTTAGTTCGTCTAGGAGGAGTACGTGCCCCTCTGCTCCCCCCTCCTCTGGATCAGCCAATGACTATGTTAACTAATGTGTTAAAAATATAATATAATATTATTTATTTAAAGTGCACATTGCAGGGAAATTTGACGTCATTTTTATGCTACGAGTTTGAAATTGCACTAGGAGCTCAGTAAGGGTAATATATGCTCTTACGTAAAAGTTATGTCAGGACCGTTTCTAATTAAAACAATGTTGGATATCGACAAAATTAAAAGAGATCCCGCAACATTATTAAAGCCCGCTGTAAATGAAATCAAAAGGCATCGAAACACTTTCCTGCTGAAGCAGGGAGCTCGTTCAATAAAGGGGCGCTAGGAAATGTAAACCAAGAAGCACTATTTGTCCGGAAAAGATAAATATTTTCATTAAAGACGAGTTTCCGCTTAAAACTGGATCGGACTATGGCAAGTATAGCAGTATTATTATTATATATACTTACGTATGTGAGTCATGCTTAATTAATTGTGTTTATAAACTTTTTCATCAAAATATTTACTATATAAAGGAATTTCAATCGGAAATAATATTAGCATCAGAAATTTAGATTTTTATTCCGTGGTCAGCTTTTAAAATTCGAACACTATAATGCAAAAATTGATTGGCAGTTTATAATAATTTGAATTTTTAACTGCGGTTAGTCTTTATTTCTTAATTGTCATTGGTGTTATTATAAGCAACAATATCTGCTTAAAATGAGCCTTGTTTTAAACTGAAATAATTTCTGTTTCCGTTAATTTAGGGTTTCTTGTTTATGTTTTCTAATACTACTTCATTAAATTCACACGTGGCTGTTGCAAAATAATCTTTCGGGCAGTCGAGATTCTGTGTTAGAGAAGTTTAGTGGCTTTGTTGCATTTCCTTGTTGCTCGTGGCTCATTCATATCCTACATCCTAATTAAGCATTTATTTAAATCTTTAAGGTTATAGTTCGTATAAATAAAGCTGTTACACAACCATAAGCGTAAAGTTTTCAAAATTATTGGGGGGCCGGGCCCCACAACCGCATATATTCAAGTCAGTGGCATAGCCAAGGGGGGGATTAGGGGGGTCGTAACCCCCCCCATGAAGAATTTTTTGCAATACAAAATGTATATTCTTATCTCCCTTATTATACACCCGTATACATATATCTGAGTTGCAGAAGTCGTAACCCCCCCCCCCATGAAGAATTTCTGGCTACGCCACTGATTCACGTACATATAACTTATATATAGTAAGTCTTACTATATATAAGTGTAAATTATTGGAGGCGCTCGAGCTCTATGGGCCCATAGAATAATTCTACACCTATGTAAGGTAAGTATCCATGTTAGTTCTTCCTACCATGTTATAAGTTAAAAAATAGAAGCAAAGTAAAAAAAAACCAAAGGAGGAAAAAAAAAAACATTTTCGATGAAATAGTGCATTTTAGACACATCTGAATTTTTCTTCATTTCATACTTTACATTGCATAATCTGATTTTAATTAAGAACCTGGCGAGGGCAGCTTATAGTAACATTGTGTGTTACGTGGCGTCACAATGAATACTAAATCATGATTGAAATCAAAAGAAGGAAATTTTTAAAAGTACAAGTAAAGATTTTTTTCAAACGTTTGTAAATGGCGTGAAATACTTTTTTTTTATGTTAGTATAAATTAGTTTTCTGTATTTAGTGGTAAATTATTGGGTGGGCTCAGCCCCTATTCACAATTTATTGGGGGGGGGCTCGAGCCCCACGGGCCCATATAACTCTACGCCTATGTACACAACTTTTGACCTTAAATTGACATAGATTGTATCAGGCGCTCTAAAAATTCAGATTGCTCCTTTAAATGCTCTATAACACTGTAGTAAACGATAAACCTATGCTAATGCCAGTGACGAAACTTTTTGAAAAAAAAAAATCTAAAGGAAGAAATTCATTGCAAATTTTCCTCAAATATCCACATTTAGCAAAATAGTCTACATTTGCGATTCTCTTGTACAGCGTGTGACGAGATTCTAAAAATTTTCCAAGCCCCTGACCTAATTAATTTGCTTTAATACGTTCGTAAATCATATGAACTGTTTTAGAACTGCAATCCTTAAAGGAAGGGGAGGGGGGGGGGGGAGATTTCTAAAACTTTAGTGATGTTTTACAGTTAAATATATTTCTAAGTGACTTTTAAAATTTTCTTAAGTAAATTTATGTAAAGGGAAGTTTATGGTTATCTTTTATTCTAGAAGTTTTACTTCGGAATTTCGACTAGAAAATACCATTACATAATCTTGATAAAATCTGAATATAATTAAAGATAAAGGATGCATGCTAGTATTTTTTTAATTTATATTTATTATTGTTTTGTAAAGTATAATTGTCAATACACATGCATTTTCCATTCATACTTTTCATTTTTATTTGATGGTTATTACATAAACACTCTATGTTAGGTCAATAAACTTCAGTTTTTATCTGCAGCTTTATCGGATTTATGACCGATGTTTTATTTATCACATCTTCCGTAGCTCCGCATTTCGGTCTGATATTCAGTGAAAGACGGCGTTGTAATTGTCAGACAGTTCCTCTTGAAAAATTCTACGTAGTTGGTTTAAAAAAAAAAAAAAAAAAAAGCTCGACCTTTGATGTTTTCAACCTATTATCTCCCACACATTTACTCGGATTTTCGCAGCGCAGTTAAATGTCTTTTATTGCGGGTAACTGATTCTACTCCTTAAAAATAAAAGTTTGTTTGCTCGTTTAAAAAAAAAAAAGTTGTGATATTGGGGAAATAAATGAGAAAGCTATTTTGTAATATGAAAATTAGAGCGTTTAGAAATAAACTATTATGTTTCTTTATTGTTATATAATTTACCCAAGGCTTTGTATGTAAAAGTAAAAATATGTAAGCTAATTTTTATAATTATGTAAAAAAAAAGAACTCTTGGAAACATTAACCGCTTATGAATGTTTGAGGAACGGATTGGTGAATTTTAAAACTGTTAAGTCAGCATTTGTGTTCAACTGTTTTAAAATTTTATTAGGGGAATGTTTTAAAAGTCTACTGAAAATTTTACCAAGGTGCATTACAGACATTTTAAATTATTTTAAAATTAGACAAACCTTAAAATGCTTTTTGTATTTGTTTCGTTTGGCATATGTATGAGACGTCAGATATTTCAAGTAAAGCTTCAGAGTTAAGGCAGGTAATATGTTTATTGAACATTACATTTAAGTTACAATTTAGAATGAGAAGAGGGGAGGGGAGGCGGGTACAAGAATCAGCGTGGACTCATTAAGCAGTTCCAGTGGCAGAAGTCCTTCGATTTTCGATGTGCGGGAGTATTTACGCTTATCACACCACGTGGTTTGCGAAGACATAACTCCGCCTCTCTCTTATCTCTGATCGAACCACACACATTTACCAACATGACTCGCATCAAAGGCGTGGGGACACGTGTACACTAGAAAGAACACAGATTCAAGGATCTTGTATCTGGCAACTAACTAAAGAAAGAAAACATAGCTCCAGAGCGCGCGTGGCAAGTTTGACAGGAATGCAAAACTTACAGTGAAAGTACCGCTTGAACAATACCCAAACTAGTAAAACCCAAATTACCTTTTTATACATTACAATATCCCCCCCGGCAAAAGAAGTCTGACGAGCAATATCATTGAGGTGGCCAGTCTCTCACTTGCGAGTCAGACGTCCTTGCATCCTAATCTTAAAACTGCGAACTAATCTAATTTTCAAGTTTAGATACCTTAAATTTTTCTGACTAGAATTCTGGAGTTATGTTGTACAACACTTGAGGGGCAGGATGCAGTTTCTAAAATTTTACAAAACACAATGATGCAATGGTACGAAAATCCTACAATAAACAATAAAACAATGAGTGCGCACAATTTTTTTTCAAAATATCACAAGTAAAATATTTACAACCTAGGTAGGATACAATAATACTGTACAACAATATAGTAATATAATTAAACAAAATGGAATAAACATGGCTGACATTCATTTTCTTTGGCAAATACTTATGGCTTTGGCTTGCATGGCATAAAGTGAATGGAATGAAAATAACTTGGCAAAATGGTTGGCAAAATAGTTGGCAAAATGCAGTTGGCAAAATGCAGTTGGCAAAATGAAGTAAATTTATTTAGTGTAAAGGCAATGTAAAAAAGTGCGTAGTGTGTAGAAAATTTCGAAAACCATAGCTGTGAAACAGCAGTACCATCACACAGGTATGGGGTATAGTAAATACCACTTGTAGGCATTTTAAGTTTGCCCAAACTTTAAACTCTCCATAGTATGACAACAAAAATGGGTTCACATGATCCCGAAAAAGGAAGACCATTGTCAACTACGAAAGAGAAAACTTGGCCATTGCCTCATAGCTTCCAAAAAAGGGGAAGAAATGACTCAATAGACAGTTGGGAAAAACTGGGGGATTATTGAGAGGAAGTCCCAGCCTAGTCTAAGTCTAGCTTCATTTAGATTTTGCATAATATCTATAAAATATACAAAGAAAAAAGGTGCAGTTTTACTTACACCGCACACACTCGGACTTGGGGACTTCTTCAATGACTAAGAGAAGCGGGTGACAGAGAAGGTTGGTAGAAGCATAAAAGAAAAAAGGATAGACGATAGACTTTATGTCGAGTATTCAGGGTTCCAAACTCAACACTTAGAAATTTTGAATACATTTTTCTTTTTCTTTTTTTTTTAAAAAGATCAATTATTGTTAATTAAATTTAATCACCTTCGTGGGCTAGCTTTAATTTGTCAGGAGGGAAATAAGGTCTTAATTTAGAAGAGTGAACTATTTCCGTAGGTTTCTTAGTATGGTAATTAAGTTTATCAATTTCGAATGTAACTGAAGAACATTTGTTTACAATTGAATAAGGACCTGAAAAAGTAGGAGATAACTTACGTGTATTTGGGTAGTTAAATTCTTCATAAATTACAAGATCTCCTGGTTCGAAATTAGCTTCTATGAATTTATTGTCGTATCTAATTTTATTTTTATTATGAAATTCTATTGTCCTTTCTTTTGCTAATTTTCGAGCTTCATCAACAGGAGGATAGGTATTTTCCGAAATAGGTGAGTCATATGGCAATTTTCCAAATATTAAATACATAGGTGTATACTGAGATGTGTTATTATATTCAATAATAACCTGCTCTAGTAACTTAGTCCAAGGAATTTTAGAAGGTGAAGAGTTAACTTTACATTTTAATCTAGTAATTATGGATTGATTTATCCTCTCTACTTTTCCATTTGTCGGTGGATGATGAGCTGAAGTTAATAGTTGTTTAGTATTGTAGTTCTTGAGGAATTTTTTAAAACGCGAAGCAGTAAAAGCTGCATTTCTATCACTAAGTATCTTTTGAGGAACTTGAATGTTGAATATTTGTTTTAGACAGTTTACATAGGTTTCAGTAGTGACACTTTTCGAAGGAAAGGCCCAAACATATCTTGTAGCATGGTCAATTATTAGATGTAGATATTTTTTTGTTGAATTGTAATAGTTGAAACCTCCTACAGTATCAATCGAAAGACATTCAAAGGGTTTATCAGTAGCAGGTACAGCCTGTAACAAACCAAATTTCTTCTGTTTAGATTTTTTGTTAAATTGGCAAGTCGAACAATGTTTAACATAATTGGAAATATCTTGAGTCATATGAGGCCAATAATAGGAAGGTGAAATTATACTTAACATTTTTTGAACACCAGGATGGCCAAAATTTTCATGTGCATTTTTCATTAAAGTTTTTCTTAAGCTCATAGGCACCACTATTTTTTTGAATCCTTTCTTATTTATGGTAATTAAATCATTAATGATTTTATATTTAGGATCATGCATATTTTCTGCTAATTGTTGATTTTTTATTTCTTCAGCATTTAACAATAAAACCGAAGGTTGAATTAGTTGGAGATGTTGAGAAGGAGGAATCCTTGATAACATATCAGCTTCGACATTTGTTGAGCCCTTTAGGTACTTTACTTCATAGTCAAACATACTTAATTTAAGGGACCAGCGGAATAATTTTCCTCTTAAATTTTTGACATTTTTTAACCAAACCAATGCCGCGTGGTCAGTATGAATGACAAATTTTTGACCGTGAAGGTAATGATAAAATTTATCAAGGGCATCAACGATAGCCAAACATTCTAATTCAGTTATAGTGTAATTCTTTTCATATGATCGAAGCGATCTCGAATGATATGCAATCGGGTGCAAGATAGAGATGAGACGGGCTCAGCCCGAGCCCGGGCCCGACTCGGGCTCTGTAATTCACGATTGCGTTCGGGCTCGGGCTCGTGAAAAATTTCTCCTTTGTTGAACATACTCCTTGAAACAAATTTTAAAAAGTGATTTATGGGATAAATAGATGTAATTATTTCAAAAAATAGCGGCACGGGGGACTAGAAGGTGTGTGAAGCTCCAAAATTTATTGTATCCTATTAATGAAGTAGTTCATTTTATTTGTCTTTAGCTGACATTTCGGGCTCGGGCGGGCTCGGGCTCCAACTTTAATAATATTGCTCGGGCTCGGGCGGGCTCGGATTAAAAGTCTTCGGGCTCGGGCTTCAAAAAATGAGCCCGAACTCATCTCTAGTGCAAGATACCTGAGGCATCCGGCTGCTTCAACACAGCTCCAACTGAACAATTTGAAGCATCAATAAATACATGGATAGGTAATTTAACGTCGTATAATTGTAACACAGGTTTAGATATCAAAATATTTTTTAAGGTTTCAAAACTTTTCTGGCAGTTTGTTGACCAATCCCATTTAGCGTTTTTCTTTAACAAATCATTTAAAGGACGTCTTAATTTTGCATACCGATCAATAAATCTGTTATAAACATTTACAGAACCAAGAAACCTCTGTAGTTCCTTTACGTTAGTAGGTGTCTTCAAATTTTTGACAATTTCAATATTAGCATTATCTGGAGTAATTTGACCTTGTTTAATCTCATACCCCAAAAATTTTATAGTGTCCGTAGCAAAGTTACATTTAGATAATTTCAATTTAATATTTTCCTGCAAACAAATTTGGAAGATAGTTTCTAAATGCTGCATATGTTCTTCCATAGAAGAAGAAAAAAACATTATGTCATCAAAATAATTATAGGCAAATTTAATTTTATATTTATTTAATATTCTTCTCATGACTCTGTTAAATATAGCAGGCCCTGTCTTAATGCCAAATGGCAAGACCTGGAACGTATAGAGACCTGCATTAGTTACAAAGGCTAGTTTTTCAGTATCTTGAGGGTGGATGGGCACATGCCAAAATCCAGAAGCCAAATCAAGAGTAGAGAATATTTTCGCCCCACTTAGTTTATCTAATAAGCTGTCAATACGTGGCAAAGGCTCGGCATCATTTTTTACTATATTATTTAATTTACGATAATCCACACACAGTCTAGTTTTGGTACCCTCGTCGCGTTTATACGCTAAAGTGACGGGTGCAGCATAGGGGCTATTGCTTTCCTTAATTAAACCAGCTTTTAATAATTGTTCAATCTGAGAATTAATTTCGTCTTCCTTTTTAGGAGAGGTTCGATAAGGCCTGAGGCAAACAGGTAAGTCAGAAGTTAAATTTATACGTTGAGGTTCTACATTAATACGACCAATATCATATTTATTTTTTGAAAAGATTTTCTCATATTTATTTAATAATTCCTCTAATTTTGGATTGATAGCTTTATAAACAGTCTGAGGGGGAACGCTTTCCTCAGAGGCTTTGCTATCGGTTGAAGAACTGGGTTGATTTAAATGTAGAGACATAGGTAAGGCATGTATAAAGGTAATCTAACATTATTTTGAAAAACACATAAATTCACACAATCAATACATAAACAAAACATTTACACTCTGGTAAACCCAATATGGCATATGGTAGGTTTGAATATACTATAAAAAATTTTACACACTGAGTAATGTTTCCAATTTCTAAATTAACATAACACACTGTATCAAGTATCAGCAGTCCATCTGCCTGAGTAACATTTAAAGGTGACACTCTCTGTACTTCTAAATTAAATCGTCCAACAAAACTTTGCGGCAAGACAGAGAGTGTAGAGCCAGTGTCTATGACACAGGGAACACTTAAAAATTCAAAATTGTCAATTTTGGGTTGAGTTAATTTTTTCCTTAGGTACCCGGGTACAGTAAATAGTCATAAGTTCTCTTCTCGCGAGGTCTCAGTACCATTATTTTGTGAATTTAAAATAGTGGTGTTCGAAGTCATATTCGGGTGAGTCATAATTGGTGTCGCATATGGGTTTGTCGCAATTTGGTTGTTACTTTTAAAAGGGACAATTATGCGTCCAATGGAAAGCATTGCTTATCCCTAGCCCCTCACATTTTCTACATGGAGTTCTAGGTAGGGTGCTTTCTTGGTAATTGACATTATTTTGGTGATGTAAACTTTGAGATAGGGGTCGAAAACGGGGCCAATTATTTATTTGGGTTCGCCCTTGGGTTGAATTATGAATTGGTTGATGCCAATTTGGACGGTTATAAACAGGAGCATGGTAGGGTCTAAAATTCCGAAGCTTGGGTGTGAAGTAACTAGAATTTTGTGCATTATTGGGCGAGGAGGTAAAGCTTGCATGTTGGGGCGGTTCGTGAATTTTAATTAATTTTGATGCTACCTTAAGCCATTCGGTGGCACTACTGGGTGGTTGCAGGGTTAAAAGAGCTCTCACATTACTAGGAAGGCCATTGGTCAATCCTTCTAATATTATATTATTAGGTAGCCCCAATTTTCTACCTATTTCTAATTTTTCATGAAAATAAGTTATTAGATTCGAAATTTTTTCTAGTTTTAAATTTGTAAAATCCATGAAAGTAAAGACGGTACATGAAATATATTTTTCTCTCAGTATTTCAATCAATTCTTGCCAATTATTACAATTTGCTATGTTATTTATGTATGTTGTTAAGGCAGACCCCTTAAGAAATTTTCCTATATTTTGAAATTTCCAGTCTTCATCTTTATTTTGTTGTAAGCAACACCGTTCGTAATATGCGATCCAACTCTCAAAACCCATATTATCTTCAAAATTAAAGGGGGCAATAAACTCATCACTTTTTTGCAGGGACATAGTGGCAATAGTTTGTGTATTTTCTTTACCATCTAACGACATGCTGAAATTTTTTTCTAAATTTTTACCTGAACGGAGAAGCATTTAATAATTGCATTCAGAAATTTTATTTAGCAACATTAATAATAATACTGCAATAAATTTACAAAATCTTACCTTAATGAAAATACTATATTAATGGAAAAAAATGCAGATATATAAAAAAAATTTTTTTTTTTCATCAACACTAAAATAGCCCTTTAAAATAACACACACACAATTAATAACCATTTAAATATAATACTCTAATGTTCACTTCAACTCTGAAATTAAAATCGCTTACTTTTACGAAAGAAATCAATATCCGCAAGTTGAAATCGTCATTCTTCAACAATAAACAAAACAAACAACAAAAAATCTTCTCTCGCAAGTTTAAGGCAGGCAGTAGAAAGAGGTTCCGTCAACCTAAGTTGTACGCACAAAAACAAAAATATTCGGCACGGAGAAAAGGGGGAAATAATTCACCAGTTGCACACACTTCTCGTGGGGGCCTGTTTTGGGTGCAATGAAGGCAGTGAAATTTGACGCACCGCCGCACCGTAATGATGACAGGAGTTTCTCTTGGTTTGTGGCGAACGTGCGAAAAAGAAAAGAAAAAAAAAAGATGAATTAGGAGGCGCAGATTTCGGTATGATGAGCGCTGCAGAAATACCGCATAGGCTGTTCATCAATGCAGACGTTCTTCCATTTCGGCATTAACGGCGTAGAACGTACAGGACGTTCTGTGAAGTACTTCAGAAGATAACCTGACTCATCAGTCGGTGTTGAAATCTCCCAGAGCAGGGCTCGACGAAGTTGGCCGGCGGAGAGCGGACTCAAGCGAGTAGGCCATCGGCTGGTCGGCGAAGAGGCGCGCTGCATCTCCTGCAAACGATGGGCGATGAACCCGTCTCCCGGACTATTGAGCGTTAATTTTTTTACAATTTAAAATTTTTAATTGGCACACAGGCAATCATCCTGTCGACTATTTGAGACGTCAGATATTTTAAGTAAAGCTTCAGAGTTAAGGCAGGTAATATGGTTTATTGAACATTACATTTAAGTTACAATTTAGAATGAGAAGAGGGGAGGGGAGGCGGGTACAAGAATCAGCGTGGACTCATTAAGCAGTTCCAGTGGCAGAAGTCCTTCGATTTTCGATGTGCGGGAGTATTTACGCTTACCACACCACGTGGTTTGCGAAGACATAACTCCGCCTCTCTCTGATCGAACCACACACATTTACCAACATGACCCGCATCCGGGGCTACAAAGGCGTGGGGACACGTGTACACTAAAAAGAACACAGATTCAAGGATCTTGTATCTGGCAACTAACTAAAGAAAGAAAACATAGCTCCAGAGCGCGCGTGGCAAGTTTGACAGGAATGCAAAACTTACAGTGAAAGTACCGCTTGAACAATACCCAAACTAGTAAAACCCAAATTACCTTTTTATACATTACATGTATATCATATATTACAAAATTGTAGTTAGTGCAGCAGCTTAGAAAAAAAAGGAATAATAATAATAATGATAATTCAAAGTATGCTTACTTTACAATCTGTTTATATTTAATTACATCTATCAATATTATCTATCAAAGTTCATCAAAAATATATACACTGGTGTGCAAAACTTAAACAACAGGTGTTCTTTTTGCCATAACTCCATGAGAAATCATCTGAAAGACATGAAATTCAGAAATGAGAGACAGCATTTTGTATTTAAACGATGACGAAAGCGTAGTTGCAAAAAAAATGAATGCATTGCATAATGGATTGTGATTGTGATTGTGTGAAGATTATGGCAACTTTACACTTGGGCGATCTGCCAAGGTGGGGCTGCCTTGGTAAGAGGACTTTCTAAGGGGTTCTAACGCGTATTGATGTTACATCTGGAGAAAACCTACCAAAACTCCAGATCGTTAGATCGACAGCGTAGCGTTATAACCCCCTCAAAAAGTCCACGCCTAAGGCACCTCCTCTCTAAACAGATAGCCCTTACGTAGTTTTGCCTTAATACACTATCCAATAATGCCGAAGGGAGGATGCTTAGGCGGAGGACTTTTTAGGGGTTCTATACACGTATTCACGTTACGTCAGGAGAAAACCTCCCTAAACACCAGACCATTAGATGGACAGTCGCGCATTAGCCCAACATACCCTAGACCAGGGACGGGCAAACTACGGCTCGCCGGAAGGTTTTATCTGGCCCGCGAGTGGAATTTTAATTAGCCGGTCCGACGGAAATTGAAAGAATATATATATTTATATATTAGATATCCATATTAAGAATTATGAAGATGGCTTGAAAAAAGTGCATTTTGAGTTCGAACGCAGATTTCAAGATTTCAGTGCCATTCAAACAGATTTGGATATTTTTACCATGCCTTTCAACGTAAATTGTGAAGCAGTGAGGTCCGATTTGCAGGTTGAATTAATTGAATTGCAATCTAACAATCATCTCAAGCAGTTGTTTCTAAATATGCCAAAGTTAGAACTTTAGTAATCATTATCGAAAGTAAGTTTCCCAAATTTAATATCTCACGCCCAGAAAATCAGTGCTATGTTTGCTTCATCTTATATATGAGAACAAGTGTTTTCAACTATGAACCTCAGAGAGAATTCTTTCAGAAGTATGAGCATTTGCGTCATGAAGAGATGAGCATTTAGCCTCGCTCCTTAGAATCAGTTCATCTCACTTCGAACTTCAATATAAGGAACTTTTAAAAATGAAATCGCAATTTCATTTATCTCATTAACATATTTAAATTTTAATACTTGTATATTGTTCTTGAAATTTTAGAAAAATGTATCTTGGCCCGCCAAACTTTTTTTTTTTTCGATTTTTGGACCGCGACCGAAAAAGTTTGCCCATCCCTGCCCTAGATAATTACACTTCGCTCATGTGCCATGTTCAATATCTTACCCATTCGGCCCTGTAGGTCCGACAACGATGTCGTAAGTTTTCATGTAAAAAAAAAAAAAAAAAATGCATGTATTTCTACATCTTACACCTTTGTACAAATTTATTACTATTTAATTTGATCATATGTGCCGTAGATTTATTTACTACTAGTAAATGAAATATTATTTTAAAAACGAATTAATGAAGTACTAATTTAATAAATTCTTTCATTTTGACTTTGTTTGTTTTAATCTGATACAACAAACTGTAAAAAATAAACGAATAAAATGTTATTGCACAAATGTTTTAATAGGTTCCGTTAGGTCCCAATATGACTGTCCTAGGTTTTTCCCCCTCCGCCGAGGCGATCGTCGCCTTCTACGTTAAAAAATGTGACAAAAAATGGATTGCTTTTGTGGTTCTTCTCAATTTTTCCGAAAACGGCGCAAAAAAATTATACATGATTTAAAAGTTGTGGAATGTTTAAATTCTGCGTAAAATGAGCACCCATTTGATACACTTTGCTCCCCTTAGCAATCGATCGCAGTAACACTATTGTTAAAATCCTTTCTATACTAGAAATTAAAGATGATGAGGATTTTTGAATCCCCCCCCAGGGGCGGATCCAGAGAAATCATCTAGGGGGGGGGCTCCGTTTTTCATTAGGATAATACATTGATTTCCCAATACTTTTTCTCCCAATGTGTAATTAGACATGGTATATCACAACTAAATAAGTATGTTGTCTGCTGCAAGAACCGTCGAAGAAAACTCGGTAAGGGGAAGGGGGGGGCAGAGCTATCGTGCGCCCTATACCAATCAAGTTAAGGCCGATGCTCAGCCACGTGCTTTATGCTTATGGACGACGGAACTGATATGGGGGAAAAAAATGTTCCGTTGTTCTCTCCATTGTGTGGGGGGACAGGGTTTTCAGTTTAATGCATTAATCTTTTGTTGGTAGATCCCGACTGGCCATTAAAAGTCGTAAATTTTGCCAGAAAAATGTCGCCTTAACCCCTTTAGTGACGACAAGACGTGGCTAATCAGCAACGGCAATTATTCATTTTGTTGTTCGCGGGCCCTACCCATTAACATTTTAGTGTGTACAGAGTACAACTGCTGAATGCAATATTGAACTCATTTCACAGCCACCGTGCAATATACAGTGTTCACAGCATGCATTTTCGCATTTTAGGATGGCATTAAGCTTTCCAGATTAAGTAATTCCCATCCTTTTCCGTGAGGGCTGTAGTAAACCAACCTCAATTGCTATTTACAACTATTATCACTATTACCTGCTATTTACAATTTGAGCTTTCTTTTTTAAAACCAGACCAGCTATACATTACCAGGTACTCGCTTTGTCTGATATCTTAGAATATGTTTTATTTTTATGATGAGGATTTGTACCCATACGTCTGGGTGGTGTGGACAACTTATGAGAGCAGTTGACAGAATGAAAGCTACACAAATTGCGGAGGGTTGGATTGTTTGTCTATGCTTCAGCATCACTTAAGGCCGATGCTGATTGCTGCTGCGTCTAACGTGACTGCAGTGGGTAAGAAGGCATTTTCGTCGCGAATTTTACGACTTTTTAAAAGCAATTCGGGGTTTACCGATAAAAGATTTCCGCACTAAACCGCAAAATCCGTCCCCTATAAAATGGAGAGAGCAACGGAAGATTTTTTTTCCGTATCAGCATGCCGTCGTCCATTCAAATATGGTGGAACCTGCTAAAATGACCACTTTGGTAAAGAGATCGTCTGTCTATAGTGACAACTTTAATGCAATTTCGCTTTACTACCATCACACTTTACCACCTTTGTAAGGTGACCAGTTTTGTTCTTCCCAAGGGTAGTCCCATTAGACAGGTTCCACTGTACAAATAAAACTGGGAACACTGTTCCAGCCACTGTGGCGATAGCGAGTCAATAGAATGTGCCTCTCCTTCTGCTTAAAAATAAAAGCTCTATATCATTTTTGTAAATAGAGAAATTACGTTTAGTCCACAAGGATTCAATAAGTATTGGTGTAAATATTCTTGGTATATATATATATATGTGTGGTAATCAAGAGGCGCAACCCTCCAGCAGATGGCATCGCAACCTCACGTCTACAGCAGACGCAGGTTATCAGAGTCTAGGAGCTCAAGGTAGCAGATGCGAACGAGACCACGACCACGCTCGCGTAGGAGCGATGTCGGACGTAGCTCTCTGATCGCGCGTAGGCGATTCGACTCCAGAACGACCACGAGAAGGTGGCCAGTGGCTCCTGTGTGATAAGGAAACCTATCCCTGTTAACGAATCCACTAATTCATGTTCTGCAACATCTCTCCTTTCTTTTGTAAATAGCTCTTCTGTTATATTTAGCCGAGCAATAAACGTGATTGAGAACCGTAGGAGTGCTTCCAGTCTTATTTCGACGTCGCCTCCTACAACCATGGGGGCTCAGGTACTGTAATTTTTTCGTTCTCACAATAGTACTACTTTTTGCTGTTCATATTTCACTACAATATGAGTTTCTTAAATAATTTAAATAAAAGTGATTTAAAAGACCTCGCTGAAAAAATAGCAGCGAAATTTCCAGATAATGCTAAAAAAGCAGATATAAGAAAAATTATTGAGAATTCAGATGCTTTTAAAGCCAATCCTGAACATGTTCGAGGCGTCTTAAAATCGATCACGGAGGATCGAACGCCTAAATCCACTAACGAGGAATGTTTGTTAGAAATAGAGCGCCTTAAATTAGCGCAAATCGAGAGACAGATAGAACTAGAAAAATTAAGAAGTCAATCAATGTCTGGCGAAAAAAGAAATGCGCAAAGTAACATTGAAAATTTGATTAAAAGCATAAAAACGCTCACAATCTCTGTCCCTGAAAGGACAGAGGCATTTCATTTGTTTTTCGCTACCTTGGAAAAAGCATTTGCAACAAAAGATGTCCCACCAGATCTAAAAGCAGAAATACTCATTAATTTGTTAGGGGTCAAAGCTAATAATCTTTTAACGTATGCAAATCAAGAAGAATTGTCGGATTACGAAAAACTTAAAGCTTTATTTTTAGCTGAATTTCAGCCGACAGCTCGAGAAATTCTGCAAAATTTTAAACATGCTCATCGCTTAGCAGACGAATCCCATGTTCAGTTTGCATCAAGATTAACGGCAACATTCGAACATTATTGTCAGGTTCGAGAAATAGAGAAAGACTATAAAAAGTTATGTGATTTAATTGTTGCAGATAAATTATATGAAATGCTAGATTTCAAAACAAAAGAATACATAAGTGTTCGTGAAGGAAAAACATGGTTCAATCCGACCCAATTAGGACGAGAATGCGATTTATTTTTCTAATCCCGCGGGAAATCATTATCCGAAATAAATAATCCTAAATTTCATTCCCATGAAACGAAAGTACTTTATAAGGCGCAGCAAGCTGAAGCTTTAAAGAGTGAATCATCCTGGCGAAACAAAAATCTAAGCAAAAGCGAAAAGCAATCTGTATCTCTGTCGCCGAAATCTTGCCACGTGTTTGGGGCGACTGGAAGGGGCTTCCATTACGCTCGTAACTGCCCAAGAGGTTTTAATAAACAAACCGAATCAGATAAGGAGACGGGACTGAAAAACAAAACAAGCGTTAATACTGTCAGTTTTATTCACCAGTTGCAATATGCTGATATATTCATAGACAGTCAAAATATAAAGGCACTTATTGACTCAGGCGCACAAATTCCGGTTATAAATTCATCGTTAATTGAAATAAAATCACCACTGGAGGGTAAAATAATACTTAGTTCATGTTTTGAGGAGAAAAAAGAGGCAAATATTGCTAGAGTAGATTTATCTTTGAAGTGAAATTCGCCTAAGTTAGAAATCATTGTCGCTGTGGTAGAACAACTATCTGCTCCTTTAATTTTAACACCGAATATTTATTCTCAACTTTTGAAAGTCAGTCAGGAAGAAAAAATTGTAACGCAAATTCCTAAAAATGGAAATGATTTTCAAAGCGAATCACCTGTGGAAGAATGTTTTTTATTAAATGTTGCAAATGTAGTTAATGAATATGATCTTGATTTATTGCATATTAATGATGTAAATATTAGAAAGGATTTATCACTATTAGTTAATAATTATAAACCGAACAAAATTAAAGACACCAATTTAAAATTGAATGTTGTGTTAAAAGATGACATTCCAGTATCGCTACGATCTCGGAGATTATCATTTGCAGAACAAAACATTGTTGATAAACAGATAGATGAGTGGTTACAAAATGGAATAATTAAACCATCCTGTTCTGAATATTCATCCCCAATTCTGTTATGTAAAAAGCGCGATGGTACTCACAGATTATGTGTCGATTTTCGACAGCTAAATAAAAAAGTTGTGAAAGATTCCTTTCCTATGGCTCAAGTTGAGGAAGTCCTAGATCATTTAGGGGAAGCGAAAGTGTTTTCAACTTTGGATTTGAAAAATGGTTTTTTCCACGTGCCAGTTGAGGAAAAATGCACAAAATATTTAGCATTCATTTGTCATGCAGGGTTATATGAATTTCAGAAAACTCCGTTTGGTCTGAGCACAAGTCCTAGTGTATTTTTAAGATTTATTCATCAAGTATTCAGGGAATTAATAAGGGACAATACAATCGTAGTTTACATGGATGATTTCATCATACCTTCCCGTGATGAAACAGAAGGTTTAGAAAAACTTAAACGAGTCTTAAAGTTAGCTTCAGAATACGGATTAGAAATCAACTTTAAAAAGTGTCAATTCCTAAAACGAAAAATTGAGTTCCTCGGTTACATAATTGAAGAAGGTACGATTCGTCCATCTCCAAATAAGACGACTGCAGTTCAAAATTTCCCTCAACCTAAGAATGTAAAGCAACTGCAACGCTTTCTCGGTCTCACAGGGTACTTCAGAAAATTTGTACCTGGTTATTCCAAAATAGCAAAACCACTTAGCGATATGCTTCGTAATGGTGTAGAATTTACTTTTGGGCCAATGCAAAAACAGGCTTTTGATCATCTTAAAGAACTTTTGAGCCAAAGCCCCGTTCTTCACATCTTCCAGCAAGGAAAACCTTTAGAATTACACACGGACGCTAGCAGTCATGGGTTTGGTGCAGTGTTGCTTCAACGCGCAGATGATGGGCAACTCCACCCAATCCATTATATGAGTAAAAAAACATCACCACAACAAGAAAAATTGTCAAGCTATGAGCTCGAAGTGCTTGCGATCGTCGAAGCTCTTAAAAAATTTCGAAGTTACCTCTTAGGGACGAAAATTAAAATAGTCACCGACTGTAACGCTTTCCAGAAAACAATGCAGAAGAAAGACTTATCGCCGAAGATAGCCAGATGGGCTCTACTACTTGAAGAGTTCGAATATGAAGTCATCCACAGACCAAATCAACAAATGAGACACGTCGATGCATTGAGTAGAGCTGCTGTGTGCATGGTCACCCGCTCGCAAAGTGAAATCACCACTAAGATCGCAACAGCGCAAGATGCCGATGAGCGTATTCAGTTATTGAAAACTCTAGTCGAGAAAGGACTCAGAGACGACTACCTGCTAAAAAATAATGTGTTATATCTGCAAGATAACGGTAGAGAACTCATCGTTGTGCCGGAAGCAATGGAGTCAGAGATTATTCGAGGCATCCATAACAAAGGACACTTTGCTGTACAGAAAACTGAAGATCTTTTGAAAAGAGATTTCCATATCTCGAATGCTAAAAAGAAAATAGAGCAAGTTATAACGAACTGTGTGGAGTGCATCCTCTGTAATAAAAAACGAGGCAAAGCAGAAGGTCTATTGAATCCCATCCCAAAGGATAATATTCCACTAAGCACGTACCACATTGATTTTATAGGTCCCCTACCATCCACAAACAAGAACTACCAACATATTTTTACAGTGGTAGATGGTTTTACAAAATTCAACTGGTTCTATCCCGTCAAGACCACATCTACGGCAGAAGCTCTAGCGAAACTCAAGTCCCAACAATCTGTTTTCGGAAATCCCTCGAGAATTATTTCCGACAAGGGATCTGCCTTCACGTCAAAGGACTTTGCAGATTACTGTGAAGATGAAGGAATTCAGCACATATCGATCACAACTGGAGTGCCAAGAGGCAATGGCCAGATTGAACGAATGCATGAAATTCTCATCCCAGTTCTTTCGAAATTGTCGATTGAAGATCCTACAAAATGGTACAAGTTCGTCCCAGATGTCCAACGAATCATCAACAGCACTGTTAGTCGATCCACCAAGTTCACTCCATTCGAATTGATGATAGGTGTGAAAATGAAACAAAAAGAAGACCAACGTATCAAGGAAATCCTTGAAGAAGAATTCCTGAAATCCACAATCCAGGAGAAAGAAAATATACGTGAAGAAGCTAAGAAAAATATATTAAAAATCCAAGAAGAAAACCGACGGCAATACAATCGACGCCGCAAAACCGCTCCTGTCTATAAAGTCAACGACTTGGTAGCAATCCAAAGAACCCAATTTGGAGGAGGTCTGAAACTACGACCCAAGTTCTTAGGACCGTACAAAGTCATAAAAATAAAACCACATGACCGCTACGATGTAGCTAAAGTAGGATCTCACGAAGGACCAGAAGCAACTTCCACTTCAGCTGACCACATGAAACCCTGGTCTACTGGAACTGCAATTTGAGATCATCCTACTACAAACTTTTTTTCCTTTTCTCAACATCTCTTTTTGTTTTTTTTAATCATTATTTTCTTTCTTTTTCTTTTTTTTCTTTTCATTTTAAGTTTCAGGTTCGGAGGTCCTCACACGTCGATGGCCGAGCGTTGTGGTAATCAAGAGGCGCAACCCTCCAGCAGATGGCATCGCAACCTCACGTCTACAGCAGACGCAGGTTATCAGAGCCTAGGAGCTCAAGGTAGCAGATGCGAACGAGACCACGCTCGCGTAGGAGCGATGTCGGACGTAGCTCTCTGATCGCGCGTAGGCGATTCGACTCCAGAACGACCACGAGAAGGTGGCCAGTGGCTCCTGTGTGATAAGGAAACCTAACCCTGTGACCGACTCCGCTTATTCATGTTCTGCAAAATCTCTCCTTTCTTTTGTAAATAGTTCTTCTGTTATATTTAGCCGAGCAATAAACGTGATTGAGAACCGTAGGAGTGCTTCCAGTCTTATTTCGACGTCGCCTCCTACATATATATATATAACATTACAAATCAGAAGCCCGCTAAAATACCACATTTCTAGAACTACACAGTTTTAATTCAGTTGGATCAAAGGAATCTGCTTTCAAAAGCTGCAATTACTACACGGTCCCTTGCAATTCCTTTGTAATTTTGTAGACGGTCCCCGCGTCCAGCCAATCTGGCGTCTTAAAAGCCATAACAAACCTTGAAAAACCGCTGCCCAGATTTTGGGATCTGCCAAGAATTGCAACTTGCATGTATCATGTGACACGACCTCAAAAGTTAATAAAAGGGGCTGATGCAGCCCAGCAGCGACTTTTTCGCGTGACAGCAACTGCCAAGGAAAGATGTATCGAATCACCCAATAAAATAATGTAACCGCAGTTCGACCGATTGTTCCACTGACAGTCATAGCGGCCCAAGGATTTTCACAGCTCGCTCCAGGGCTTTGCCGGTCAGCGAAGACCGGCCAGGATCCCACAATAACGGCCCTAAGCCAGAGTCCCGAGCCGCCTCGCCTAATGCCCAACCCCGAAAATGGGTATCAAACAGCCTCGCGTCCTCCGGCACACGACTACACCTTCCCGTAGCCGTTTAATGCTACACGCAAGAATAACATTTCCCTTTACACTTTGGAAGGTGCCTGGTTCAAAACCAGTTCGCGTCCGCCGAACTAACTGTTCGGAGTTTTCCGTGTTTTCCTCCGAAACTTAGAGTAAATAGGGTTAGGCCCCTTAGAAAGACCCCCACGGAGTGCACCCCACCCATCGGCTTAGATTCCATGTGCAGATAATTGGCCGTAATCCTACAGCACGAAAACCAACCCTTTACACTTTACATTCTTAGGACTGTGAATAAATATATTTCTTGATATATTGGCGTGTTTAAAGATGTTACTCCTATTATCATTATATTATTTTATTATCCACAAAAAATTATTTTAAGTTACCTTAATAAAAGCTAGTAAAAACAAGCAATACAATAAAATTAGGTTTCATGAAAATCAAAATGAGTCAGTTGTTTCATTTTTCGCCTTCCCGTTATTCTTTCTTCCAGATTTTCTCAAATGTGAAATGCGTCAGCTTCCATTTTATGAATTTTTCTAGCTAACCAGCCGAAGCCTGAAAATTTTGCATTCCAAATTTTTCTGCCAGAATAACAGCACTGCAGTAATTGCTTGATTTTATTTTATTTTGGTAATACGAACAATTATCTACATGAGGGATCTAGGCCGAGTACGGGGTGCCCTACGTGGGGGGGGGGGTTTCTAAGGGGTCTTAATCCGTATTTATGAGAAGTTTCGGCGAAAACTGCATAAGACTCCGAACAGCTAGATTGACGGACGCGCCCTGAGTTTGAACCAGGCACTTTTCTTCTCCCAGTTGCGAGCGCTATGCGCTCAGCCACTCGTCGGGCCTCCAGAAATTGGAGTTATGTGATATGTGATGTTATGTGGCAAGCCTATACTAGAGGCATCTGCATTCTGGGCGATTGCTGTGAGGATTTTTTTAGTAGGTTCTGACGCGTATTCACGTTAAATCTGGAGAAAACCATCTAGAAAAACTCCAGATAGTTAGATCGAGAGTCGCGCGGTAGGCCCAAACGCGGGACCTTCACACTTCAACCATCTATCATGTCGAGTGTCTTATCAACTCGGCCATGGTGGGGCCCAGAAATTAGAATGTTGGATGCTCTTGCTTCATGCAACCATTTGCATGCATAAGTGCCTTGGCAAACTCTTCCAATCGGCCACATTGACTTTTCGGTCGTTTGGATTTGGATCCCAAACTAAATTTTTGCGCTGCTTCAAGAATTTTATCTTTGCTTCTAAAATACCTTTGAGAATACACTCAGGTAGTTGAGATTGTCTTGCGAATTGCACTTTTGACATTCCCCGACACATTTTTTTCTCCACTCTTAAAAAAATTTTCCCTTGTTCCTGTAGCGTAAGATGAAAAAAAAAAAAATCGTTGTTAAACAGAAACGACCTCATCTTTGAATAGAAATTTTTTACGTTGGAGTTGCTGGGACTCTGAAATATCGTCTTTAGAAAGAGATCGTCGTTAAACAGAGAGTCAACTGTATATACAGTGCTACTTTTTTAAATTTCAGTTCATGTGAATTTATAATTCTTTTAAAAACTTCCTTAATCCATAGTGTATTTCTACCTCTGGGGGGGGGGGGGGGCTCGAGCTCCCAGAGCCCCCCCCCGTGGGATCCGCCACTGAATATAGTGCTACTTTTTTAAATTTCAGTTCATGTGAAAATTTGCAATTTTTTTAAAAACTTCTTTAATCCATAGTGTATTTCTAGCTCTGGGGGGGGGCTCGAGCCCCCAGAGCTCCCCCCGTGGGATCCGCCACTGCCCCCCCGCCCCCATGCTTTTTTTTACGTTCTTCCAAGACGATAACCATATTTGCCTCCCCCGCCCTTCCCAGTAAAATATTCTGCTAACGCCCCCTGATAGCAAATACAGCAATTTTACTTTCCGAACATGTAAAAAATAAGTATTGTAATCATGGAAGCATTCGACTTTCAGACTTCAATTTACTCTGATTCGATGTACTTACATGTTTCGGGGTCTTCTGAGCTTATTTATGCTATTTTTATGGTGATGTATGTGAGTGACCGAGACAGCACATAAGCTTAAATCAAGTTTGACATTTCTTTGAATTTGACGCACTAATGCAAGCTTGACAGTTCAACTCATTCTAAGCTGGCAGCAAGCTTGCAGGAGTCAAGTTGAATTGCCAAGTTTAAATACAGCTTGATTTAAGCTTGAAAATTGATACTCGCGTGATTTTTCCTTTTTAAAGAAGCGTTGATGACGCCATCTGTGAAAGAGAATGGACATTAATTGTCTAGCGTCCTAATATTTGCTGAAAGTTCGTAAAAATGTGTTTTATTTTATATTACCAGTGTCATATTACCGGCAGGGCAAACGGGGCAACTGCCCAGGGCCTACAGATTTTAGGGCCCAAAAATCTTATATCTTACACTTTTGTAATTTTAAAATAAAATTACAAAGGATAAAAAAAAAATTTCAGAAGTTAAATAATTTTTTTAATTATAAAGTTATGAACAATGAAAATAATTCAAATTTACATTTGTATAAATTAATTTTAACTTATTACTTCCTTGTACGTAGTATAAGGAAGTAATGTGATCCCGAAAAATTTTGGGGGCCAAATTTCGACAAAAAAATCCGATTTTGACTACCTCTAAATTTAATTTTAAGAATTTTTTTCGATGCATCTCATCGTAGGCTAGTATGCACGATCATATTAACGCGTCTGCAACTCATTTTGACCAGCGGCGAGTTTATTGTGGTCAGTTTTTCCATGCCGTCTGTACGTACGTACGTAGGTACGTATGTATGTAACTCGCATATCTCAAAAACTATTGGTCGTAGAATGTTGAGATTTGATATTTAGGATTGTTCTATGATCTAGTTGTGCACCTCCCCTTTTGGTCGCAATCGAATGAATAGTTTATGTACAGGACCGCCCAAAAGATTCGAAATACATTACGCTCTATGGGCCGAAATTCATTAAACTCGCATATCTCAAAAACTATTGGTCGTAGAATGTTGAGATTTGATATTTAGGATTGTTCTATGATCTAGTTGTGCACCTCCCCTTTTGGTCGCAATCGAATGAATAGTTTATGTACAGGGACCGCCCAAAAGATTCGAAATACATTACGCTCTATGGGCCGAAATTCATTAAACTCGCATATCTCAAAAAACTATTGGTCGTTAGAATGTTGAGATTTGATATTTAGGATTGTTCTATGATCTAGTTGTGCACCTCCCCTTTTGGTGGCAATCGAATGGATAGTTTATGTACAGGACCGCCCAAAAGATTTGAAATGCATTACGCTCTATGGGCCGAAATTCATTAAACTCGCCTAACTCAAAAGCTATTAGGCGTAGAATGTCGAAACTTCATATTTTGGATAGTTGTAACATCTAGTTGTGCACCTCCCCTTTCGGTTCCATTCGACTGGATAGTTTATCTACAGAACCGCCCAAAACATTCGAAATACATTACGCTCAATGGGCCGAAATTCATTAAACTCGCATATCTCAAAAGCTATTAGGCGTACAATGTTGAAACTTTATATTTAGGATTGTTGTAACATCTAGTTGTGCACCCCCCCTTTCGGTTCTATTCGACTGGATAGTTTATCTACAGAACCGCCTAAAAGATTCGAAATACATTACGCTCTATGGGCCGACATTCATCAAAGCGTTTTTTTAGAGGTTTTGGGCTATTTCAAACGACTCAGGAGTGATATATGCTGTAAAGAGTTAGAAAATGAATTTCTCCATTAAAAAAAGTGTCTTTATCATTTACAGTTGTGCTACAGGAACACTCAAAAGATTTCCAATACATTACGGTCAATGGCAATTTTAGGGGCATTCATCCATTTCAAGCACAATACCGTCCTACCACATAAGTTAGGTAATGGTCCGACCACGGTCACGTGCCTCCCTCAAGAACTATGCCAAAAGCCGCCAAGCTTGGCGACTTTTGGTGTACGTGTGTGCATATTTAACTCTCAAATCTCAAAAACTATTATGAAATTTCATATGTAAGATTGTTGTAACATCTAGTTGTGCATCTCGATTTTTGGTTCCAATCTACTGGAGTTTCTTTACAGGACCACCAAAAAGAATTTCAGTACTTTAATGTCTATGGAAATCTTCAATATAATACAATTGTAGTCAGTCATTGTTTGGTACATGCCCAAAATCTCGCCGTCTGTCCTCGACCTTGGCGAGTTTTTTCACGAAATCGTCGCCAAATTTGCGGCGATAATCTGTCATTGTTGGTCCATGCTTAATATCTCGCCAAATGTCGTCGACATTGACGTGTTTCGCCGAAATATCGCCAAAATTTGGCACCAAAAATTATTTCGTATTTTGTATAACTCTAAAACTTTAACCCGTAGAATTTTTGAACTTTTGTATTTAGAACTATATTATAATATCTAACGGTTTTCAATATCTTTTTTGACAGCAATCGACTGGGAATTTATTTACAGGGTGAGCCAAATGACTTAAAATACATTAAGGTGTATGGATGCATTCAATTTATTGAAAGTCTGTGGTCAATGACTACTTTGGCTATCCCCAAAATCTCGCAAACTATTTCAAGTTTGTCGGCTTTTGGTGAAATATCGCCAAATAAAAGTGTCAGAAAGAAATCTTTCAAATTGAACTCAGCTTGGCGATATCGAAATGTTTGGCTAGAAATCGCTATATCTTACTATTATTGATATTTTATATCTTTCAAACAAATAAGTTTTAGAGGAAGTGCGTAAAAAACATTTTTGATTTAATAGACGTGCAAGGAAGTCATGTGTTGGACGCATCAGATTTTTTTTAATTCTTCGAAATGCTCTATATCAATATAGCATACCAATATGTAGGAAAATAACCACATTTGTAAAGAGAATTTTAGCGTTAAAAAAATAGCAAAAATTTTTTCAATTATTTGTTATTTTAAGAAATATTTACAAAAATGACTAAAGTGTTTGTATTCCATACATGTTAGCAACTGTGAATATAGCATTTCGAAGTAACGTTTAACTATCTGTTTCTTTCATTTCAGATTACTTAACACAAAATTTGTGTTAAGTAAACCCATTCTATATTTCCAAATATGGAAATTCTTCAAAATAAAATGCAATTATATACTACGAAATTGATTTTCAAAATCAGTCGTTTTGTCTCGATTTTGGCCAGCGCAGTATTGCTTCATGAGTGTTGCTCGGTACTGAAAGTTTTTAAAACTTGTTTTTTTATTTTAATTTTGATTTTATTTAATTTATTTTGATTGCACT
>JAWZYV010018793.1:0-26726 GCA_038373885.1 Cheiracanthium punctorium | reverse complement strand
ATATTTAACAATAACTGTTTCTTATCATCTAAAGTTCCGCTGTACTCTTCTAAACATTTAATAGATTTAGAAACCTTGTCCTTTATGATACATCTTATAAATAAAAATGAAATTCTGTTTGTTTGTTTGTTTGTTTGTGGATTTGAGTTGTATACAAATCCACAAAAATGCACCTATCAGCCTGAAATTTTGCACAGATATGTAAAATAATATAGAATAAATCATAGTCCACTTTAAAACTTTGTAAGTCCACCCGTTCCCGGAATTTAAGAGATTTTTTATGTTCTGCACGCAAAAAGCTTTCCGTAATTGTAACCCCTGTAGTGAAAAAAGCGTGAAATAAGGATCGTGGTTGCCATGTGTGGCGATTTTGCCGAATAAGATGTTTTAAATTCTCAAAGTAAAAATAAAAGAATAATAATGATTTTTTTTTGTTAGTTTATGTTCGTAAGGTTATATTTTTTTTAATTATAATATCGTGTGCATGGGAAATCGGAGCAGGAATGAAATGTTTTATACGCAAAACAATAAGAATTGAAGATTTCCGAGGCTAATATGTTAAAATTTTTTAGTTTGGCGAAAAAATAAAATGGCTCAAATGCCGAGAAACTGAGTTCTAGCGGTTTGCACAGTTTCCGGCTAGGCGCAATTTACTGAGAGCTTAAGGAAACGGATTTTTGAAAACAAGTGCAAAGGTTTTATTAGAATACAGCCTTAAATTTTAATGATCCGTGCGAAAATAATGCAGTTATTAAGGGATTTCAAGCGATCTATCTTCAGCATTCTCGCGATTTTGAGGAGGATTCTAACGCTTGGCGTTATTTATCGTAATTTAATCGTCTGCTATTTGGGTTATGAATACACCTGCGTATAAGTTTTTGAAATTTTCATTCAGTTGGAATTGTGCATTTTTCTGAGCAGCTTTTCTGCATCTAATGTATTACATCCAGAAAAAAGGATGTTAGAAATATCAATTTTAATTTTGTTTAATCACACTCATGAATAATGATACACTTTCCAACTTAATGAAAGAAGGAACGAAAATAGGGAAGACCCATGGATTATATCTTTTTTTATATATAGCACTTTAGTGCGTATTTAAAAATCTGAAAGTGTGTCAGATTTTCTATGATTCTAGCGCTTGGCGCAATTTAATGAGAGGGTATTTTTAAAAACAAGCGTAGGTTATCTTATAAATAAAAATGAAATTCTGTTTGTCAATTTGTTGATTTGGGTAGTATACAATTCCACAAAAATGGACCTGTCAGCCTGAAATTTTACACACATATGTAAAATAATATAGAATAAATGATAGTCCACTTTAAAACTTTGAAACTCCACTTTATTTCCGTTCCCGGAATTTAAGAGATTTTTTATGTTCTCCACGCAGAAAGCTTTACGTAATATTAACCCCTGTAGTGAAAAAAGTGTGTGAAATAAGCATCTTGGTTGCCATGTGTGGCGATTTTGCCGAATAAAATGTTTTAAATTCTTAAAGTAAAAATAAAAGAATAATAATGATTTTTTTAGTTTATTTTTTTAGGTTATTTTTTTAATTATAATATCGTGTGCGCATGAGAAATGAGAGGAGGAATGAAATGTTTTATACGCAAAACAATGAGGATCGAAGATATCCGAGACTAATATGTAATTTTTTTTAGTTTGGCGAAAAAAAAAAATGGCTGCTAGGCCGATTTTTAGAGAGTCAGTTCTAGCGGTTTGCACAGCTTTAGGCTTTTTGGCGCAATTTACTGAGAGCTTAAGGGAATAGCATTTTTGAAAACAAGTTTATAGGTACAGCATTAGAATACAGCATTAAATTTTAACTATCCGTGCAGGAATAATGCAGTTATTAGGGCATTTCAAGCGATGTAGCTTCAGAATTCTCGCCAATTGAGTACATTGATTTAACTTGGGGGAAATCCGCCAAATTTCAGAAAATTGAAATCTTCGCATTTAGTACATCGATGTAACGATGAATAAAACATGTTATAGTTGATAATTTAAAAAATGCGGCTGTATTAAGGGATTCCACTTTTCAAATAAATGCCTGGCGGTCGAACCATTTCCCATTTTGATTGCTGCTAAGGCAATGCTTCGAATGATTCCCTGAAAAAACTCTTGCAAAATGGCGTATGCTGGCACTTTGGCGAGGCTTAGATTTGAAACTGGATTTTACTTGAGACTGGTATATACGTATAATAAGACTGGTTATAGATAAAAATGAATGTTGGTATGTGTGTAGGAGGTTGAAAAACTCCAGCACCGTTTCACCGATCACCATGAAATTTGGTTCACCTAAGTCTTTTATCATGGAGAAGGTTTTATGCTATCCGTTTTCCTCTAACTTTTCACTAGGTGGCGCAGCAGAACGTCGAATTCTATTCCGTTTAGCCGTTTGCTATGCGGAATATCGTCCAACCAATTTCGATGAAATTTGGTACACGCGAATATTAGAACACGGAGAATATTTTTCACTATCCATTTTGCTGTAACTTGCCGCTAAATGGCGCTGCAACGCATTCAACTTCTATACCGTTCGACTGATCGGCATAAAATTTTTTATACTTACACATTTGAGCACGAAGAATATATTCTAACTGCGTTACTTTTGATGTTACTCACCACTAGATGACACTGCAATGCATTATTATTTTAACTCGCCACTAGATGACGATCTGCGTCGCTGTGCAGGCGGCTGCGGCCCACGCGGGGGGGGGGGGGGGGGCCCGCGGGGCCGGCGGGCGGCGGCGGCGGCGGGGGGGTGGGCGGGTGGCGCGTGCACAGCGACGCAGATCGTCATCTAGCTGGCGAGTTAAAATAATAATGCATTGCAGTGCCATCTAGTGGTGAGTAACATCAAAAGTAACGCAGTTAGAATATATTCTTCGTTCTCAAATGTGTAAGTATAAAAAAATTTATGCCGATCGGTCGAACGGTATAGAAGTTGATGCGTTGCAGCGCTATTTAGCGGTAAGTTACCGCAAATGGATAGTGAAAAATATTCTCCGTGTTCTAATATTCGCGTGTACCAAATTTCATCGAAATTGGTTGGACGATATTCGCATAGCAAACGGCTAAACGGAATAGAATTCGACGTTCTGCTGCGCCACCTACAGAAAAGTTAGAGGAAAACGGATAGCATAAAAACCTTCTCCATGATAAAAGACTTAGGTGAACCAAATTTCATGGTGATCGGTGAAACGGTGCTGGAGTTTTTCAACCTCCTACACACATACCAACACTCATTTTTATCTATAACCAGTCTTATTATACGTATATACCAGTCTCAAGTAAAATCCAGTTTCAAATCTAAGCCTCGCCAAAGTGCCAGCATACGCCATTTTGCAAGAGATTTTTCAGGGAATCATTCGAAGCATTGACTTAGCAGCAATTAAAATGGGAAATGGTTCGACCGCCAGGCATTTATTTGAAAAGTGGAATCCCTTAATACAGCCGCATTTTTTAAATTATCAACTATAACATGTTTTATTCATCGTTACCTCGATGTACTAAATGCGAAGATTTCAATTTTCTGAAATTTGGCGGATTTCCCCCAAGTTAAATCAATGTACTCAATTGGCGAGAATTCTGAAGCTACATCGCTTGAAATGCCCTAATAACTGCATTATTTCTGCACGGATAGTTAAAATTTAATGCTGTATTCTAAGAAAACCTATACACTTGTTTTCAAAAATGCTATTCCCTTAAGCTCTCAGTAAATTGCGCCAAAAAGCCTAAAACTGTGCAAACCGCTAGAACTCACTCTCTAAAAATCGGCCTATCAGCCATTTTTTTTTTTTCGCCAAACTAAAAAAAAATTACATATTAGTCTCGGATATCTTCGATCCTCATTGTTTTGCGTATAAAACATTTCATTCCTGCTCTCATTTCTTATGCGCACACGATATTATAATTAAAAAAATAACCTAAAAAAATAAACTAAAAAAATCATTATTATTCTTTTATTTTTACTTTAAGAATTTAAAACATTTTATTCGGCAAAATCGCCACACATGGCAACCAAGATGCTTATTTCACACCCTTTTTTTACTACAGGGGTTAATATTACGTAAAGCTTTCTGCGTGGAGAACATAAAAAATCTCTTAAATTCCGGGAACGGAAATTAAGAGAACCATTCAGGAGGAAAACGTTTTTAAGAGGAGTTTCAAAGTTTTAAAGTGGACTATCATTTATTCTATATTATTTTACATATCTGTGTAAAATTTCAGGCTGACAGGTCCATTTTTGTGGAATTGTATACTACCCAAATCAACAAATTGACAAACAGAATTTCATTTTTATTTATAAGATAACCTACGCTTGTTTTTAAAAATACCCTCTCATTAAATTGCGCCAAGCGCTAGAATCATTGAAAATCTGACACACTTTCAGATTTTTAAATACGCACTAAAGTGCTATATATAAAAAGAGTTATAATCCATGGGTCTTCTCTATTTTAGTTCCTTCTTTCATTAAGTTGGAAAGTGTATCATTATTCATGAGTGTGATTAAACAAAATTAAAATTGTTATTTCTAACATCCTTTTTTCTGGATGTAATACATTAGATGCAGAAAAGCTGCTCAGAAAAATGCACAATTCCAACTGAATGAAAATTTCAAAAACTTATACGCAGGTGTATTCATAACCCAAATAGCAGACGATTAAATTACGATAAATAGCGCCAAGCGTTAGAATCCTCCTCAAAATCGCGAGCATGCTGAAGATAGATCGCTTGAAATCCCTTAATAACTGCATTATTTTCGCACGGATCATTAAAATTTAACGCTGTATTCTAATAAAACCTTTGCACTTGTTTTCAAAAATCCGTTTCCTTAAGCTCTCAGTAAATTGCGCCAAGCTGGAAGCTGTGCAAACCGCTAGAACTCACTTTCTCGGCATTTGAGCCATTTTATTTTTTCGCCAAACTAAAAAATTTTAACATATTAG
This sequence comes from Cheiracanthium punctorium, assembly GCA_038373885.1. Classification (NCBI taxonomy): domain Eukaryota; kingdom Metazoa; phylum Arthropoda; class Arachnida; order Araneae; family Cheiracanthiidae; genus Cheiracanthium; species Cheiracanthium punctorium. The sequence goes on along the minus strand of JAWZYV010018793.1, from coordinate 21,774 downwards.
CCTCGGAAATCTTCAATTCTTATTGTTTTGCGTATAAAACATTTCATTCCTGCTCCGATTTCCCATGCACACGATATTATAATTAAAAAATATATAACCTTACGAATATAAACTAACAAAAAAAATCATTATTATTCTTTTATTTTTACTTTGAGAATTTAAAACATCTTATTCGGCAAAATCGCCACACATGGCAACCACGATCCTTATTTCACACTTTTTTCACTACAGGGGTTACAATTGCGGAAAGCTTTTTGCGTGGAGAACATAAAAAATCTCTTAAATTCCGGGAACGGGTGGACTTTCAAAGTTTTAAAGTGGACTATGATTTATTCTATATTATTTTACATATCTGTGCAAAATTTCAGGCTGATAGGTTCATTTTTGTGGATTTGTATACAACTCAAATCCACAAACAAACAAACAAATAAACAAACAAACAAACAAACAAACAAACAAACAAACAGAATTTCATTTTTATTTATAAGAAGATTCATTCTTTGACCTTTTGTGCATTTAATATTCTGAAAAATTGAAGCTTTATTTTAACTAATTAACAAGTTGTATGTTCGTAAACTATCAATATTATTCTATAATGTACTTTGTCCAGTACTTTATTGAAATACTAATACAAAATAATAGCACATACGAACAAATGAAATTAAGAGCATTTAATTTATTCTAGTGTAGTCATAGTTACTCCCACGCAAACAAAACAAACTTTATTGCTTATATTAATAATATTGCAGTGCTATTTGTTAAGTTGTAGTATCCATGTTTACATTTGTTATGGGTGCATAAATGTTGTGGTATCTTTCAATAGAGGTTTATTATTCATAAGATATTTATAGCTAAAGTGAATGTAAAATGTTCATTTGATATTAAACACACACTCCGAAAATACATTGGTTTTAATACATCTTCATAATGGTTTGTATATGTGTGTGTTTTTCAATATCTTGGATGACTCAAAAGCAAGACCATCTGTGTAGTTAAATGTAATGTAGTTTGATTTTTAGATGTTATATTTTTATTAAATAAGTGTCTTACAATCCATATGTTAATTAGCATTATTGATATTATCAGTTAAGATTAACTGATTTTTTATTTCAATTATGAAACTTATGAAAACTTTCTTTATACTTTTATTTATTTTTTTTTTTGAAAGAAATCAAATTTTTGGAAATTCACATCATCTTAATATTCTCATATTTTTAATCGCGCATAATATTGATTTATTCAAAGTGTAATGTTTAATTAATTGCCATATTTATATAACAACTATTTTGTTTATATCTCTAAACAGTCTCTTGTGTTGTACTATTTGGAAAAAGCATTTGATTAGTGAATAACATTTGATGGCATAGCCCTAGTAATTGCAATTCCCACATTGTATGAAAATTCTATATGCCAGATCATAAAAGTGTAAAAAATATGAACCAATAGAAACCTCATATTCAAGGAAAATATTCAGCCTTCAGCTGAAATTAGTTTCCCCTCCGATAAAGAGGTTTTTTGACAGAACCTTTTAATTTGTATTGGCAGCCATGTACAGGATGTATTTGCATGTAAATCAAACGGGGAGAAACCAACCGTTCTTCCAGTGGTGTCAAGTATTTTAAACAATCCGGTATTTCGGGGAATTCGAAGCCATTGCTTATAGCTAATTCTGGTATTGTCAATTTAATCAAACAATCGTAACATGTTTTGCAAAATTTGCCAATATCATCGATATCTTTGTAAAAGACTAGTTTTATGAAGTCCGTTGTCGCTCCTTTGGACAGTAAAGTTGTTTTGGAATGGGTTCTTATTGACTTTTTGAACCACAGTCGATCACAACAATAGCATTGGTGGATTGGACCATCAGCAACAGCTTCGAAAAATTTCTCAGCTAATTTACGAAATTCTAGTTCTTCACACCTTACATTTAGATCAGTATCTGTTCTTGGTCTTTTCGATGGTATATCTAGACAGAGTCGTAAACGTTTTCTGTCTTGTCTTCTGGATTTGGATTCCGCTTCTTGAGCACGAAAATCTGGATCTTCCCTTTTTCTTTGCATAAATAGACGGTTAGTTTCACGATGACTTTCTTCCGGATTAGACAACTGGCGAGGACGGCCAGCGCGGCCTTGAACAACAGTCCCGGGTATATTCTTCTGATATTTAACGATGTAATACTGAACAGTAGAGCGTGAAATACCAAGCCTACGAGCTATTTCACACTGATCCCGCAAAAATGAAAATTTTAGAAATGCCACGACAGAACACCACCACTTGCTCCGAGGAGGGACAAAAGTTTGAACGCGACTCTGGAAACAAATCCAAGTTCTGAAAAATGAAATCGGAACCTCGGGAACTTGACAGCCAGTCGCAGACGCTCTGACAAAATCTTACAGTTTCCCCTTTTGTTTCATCTGACGTTACTTTGAAATTTTTCAAGTATCCATTATTCCAATCATGTGTCGGATCTTGGTGTGTTTCAAATTTCCGTGAGATCTGTAAGATTTTATTTACTATCAATTATCATCCACGACTTTTTTCGTCTGCCAAAAACTATTACCCTCTTTAGCGGAGAGTAATAAATGAATGAAGCCATAGTGAGAAAATTGCCTTTAAAAAAGCCTATGAATTTTTCAGCTCTTTTTGTGTTGTATTGTCAAAGAAGGGTTCCTAATATTCTTAAGATTAGTGCATAATTTATTATGATAGTCATTATTATTATACCTAATTTGTATGTGATTTGTTAATCATTCGAATTTGTAAGATTTAAAAACACTGTGTAGTATCTCAAAAAAAATTACTGTACTTAAACAAATCTGCAAAAGTCTGAGAAAAGTTTTTTTTTTTTTTCAGTGCTAAAATAGTACCACCAAAACATTTAAAATATGTAAACAGTAATTGTTAGTTAAGAACTTTATTCTTTTTATTTTGTATAATTCTGCAACTGTTGCATACTTGTTCATTCAAAGTTGAAAGTCCTAAATGCACTGCAAAGTCTAGGAAAGGTTATAAAGAGTAATACCAAAGTAATAAAAAAAGATTTGAAATTCTATATGACAGATCATATAAAAATATAGTTTTAAAAACCAAAAAACACGCTTTAGTGATAAATTGAATTAACTAAAAAGCGAAAAATAATTCTTAATATAGAAATAAATTAATGAACGAAAAATAGTATTATTGTGAAAAAGCGTGGGACGCTTTGTGCTATATTTTTTGTATCATTTTTGTACTAATCGTACTGATCGAATATTCTCAAGAACTGATATATGGAGCATCCCACGCTTTTTTCACAATAATACTATTTTTCGTTCATTAATTTATTACTTCCTTGTACGTAGTATAAGGAAGTAATGTGATCCCGAAAAATTTTGGGGGCCAAATTTCGACAAAAAATCCGATTTTGACTACCTCTAAATTTAATTTTAAGAATTTTTTCGGTGCATCTCATCGTAGGTTAGCATGCACGATCATATTAACGCGTCTGCAACTCATTTTGACCAGCGGCGAGTGTATTGTGGTCAGTTTTTCCATGCCGTCTGTACGTACGTACGTACGTATGTATGTAACTCGCATATCTCAAAAACTATGGGTCGTAGAATGTTGAGGTTTGATATTCAGGATTGTTCTATGATCTAGTTGTGCACCTCCCCTTTAGGTCGCAATCGAATGAATAGTTTATGTACAGGACCGCACAAAAGATTCGAAATACATTACGCTCTATGGGCCGAAATTCATTAAACTCGCATATCTCAAAAACTATTAGGCGTAGAATGTCGAAACTTCATATTTTGGATAGTTGTAACATCTAGTTGTGCACCTCCCCTTTTGGTTCCATTCGATTGGATAGTTTATCTACAGCACCGCCAAAAACATTCGAAATACATTACGCTCAATGGGCCGAAATTCATTAAACTCGCATATCTAAAAAACTATGAGGCGTAGAATGTTGAAACTTTATATTTAGGATTGTTGTAACATCTAGTTGTGCACCTCCCCTTTCGGTTCCATTCGACTAGATAGTTTATCTATAGAACCGCCTAAAAGATTCGAAATACATTACGCTCTATGGGCCGAAATTCATCAAAGCGTTTTTTAGAGGTATTGGGCTATTTCAAACGACTCAGAAGTGATATGTGCTGTAAAGAGTTAGAAAATGAATTTCTCCATTAAAAAAAGTGTCTTTATCATTTACAGTTCTGCTACAGGAACACTCAAAAGATTTCCAATACATTACGGTCAATGGCAATTTTAGGAGATTCATCCATTTCAAGCACAATACCGTCCTACCACATAAGTTAGGTAATGGTCCGACCACGGTCACGTGCCTCCCTCAAGAACTATGCCAAAAGTCGCCAAGCTTGGCGACTTTTTTGTGTACGTGTGTGCATATTTAACTCTCAAATCTCAAAAACTATTATGAAATTTCATATATAAGATTGTTGTAACATCTAGTTGTGCATCTCGATTTTTGGTTAAAATCTTCTGGAGAGTTTATTTACAGGACCACCGAAAAGAATTTCAGTACTTTAATGTCTATGGACATCTTCAATATAATACAATTGTAGACAGTCATTGTTTGGTACATGCCCAAAATCTCGCCGTCTGTCCTCGACCTTGGCGAGTTTTGCCGAAATGTCGCCAAATTTGGCGATAGTTAGTCATTTGGTCCATGCCCAATGTATCGCCATTTGTCATCGTTCTTGGCGAGTTTTGGCGAAATATCGCCAAATTTGGCGATAATCTGTCATTGTTGGTCTATGCTTAATATCTCGCCAAATGTCGTCGACATTGACGAGTTTCGCCAAAATATCGCCAAATTTGGAGCCAAAAATTATTTCGTATTTTGTATAACTCTAAAACTTTAACCCGTAGAATTTTGAACTTTTGTATTTAGAACTATATTATAATATCTAACGGTTTTCAATATCTTTTTTGACAGCAATCGACCTGGAATTTATTTACAGGGTGAGCCAAATGACTTTAAATACATTAAGGTGTATGGATGCATTCAATTCATTGAAAGTCTGTGGTCAATGACTACTTTGGCTATCCCCAAAATCTCGCAAACTATTTCAAGTTTGTCGGCTTTTGGTGAAATATCGCCAAATAAAGTGTCAGAAAGAAATCTTTCAAATTGAACTCAGCTTGGCGATATCGAAATGTTTGGCTAGAAATCGCTATATCTTACTATTATTGATATTTTATATCTTTAAACAAATAAGTTTAGAGGAAGTGCGTAAAAAACATTTTTGATTTAATAGACGTGCAAGGAAGTCATGTGTTGGACACATCAGATTTTTTCTATATTAAGAATTATTTTTCGCTTTTTAGTTAGTTCAATTTATCACGAAAGCGTGTTTTTTGGTTTTTTTAAACTATATTTTTATTTTTCACTTTTTAGTTCGATTTGCTATAAAAGTGTGTATTTTAGTTTTTTTTTTAAAACTGTATGTATTTAAAATTTATTTTTAACTTTCGATATCTCTCATAAGACACCAAGGAACACTAAGTTGGAAAGTACAAACTGTGAGATAATTTATTTTCACTGTGCACCAGTGGCGTAGCCAGGATTTTATTTGGAGGTGGGCTGGGTATCAAATTTAAAGCTAAAGTTCAATTGTAAGCTAAGTAAAGGGTCCCATTTCGGGGGGGGGAGGGGAGCAGCCCCCTGAGGCCTCCTCTTACTACGCCCCTGCTGTGTACCAAAGTATTAATCAGCCTGCAGTTAAATGCTACCTTCCTCACTAAAAAGGGAAAATAGGTCTCTAATCCACAAATAAAAGCGTGTTAAAAAGAATGGCCTTAACATGCTCTTGTACTCAACTCTTCCATAATGTGATGGATCACGATATTTTGTAAAAATAAAAATATTGCCGTGCCCAGGATTCGAACTTGGGTTATTGCGGCCACAACGCAATGTACTAACCACTATACGATCACGGCCACAGTAAAAAAAGGTTTTCTTAAGATTGTAATCTTTGGAAGTGTTCTACTTTCAATCAGGATAAGAAATGAGGAAATTATTGAATCCTGGCGATCCTGATCAGGATAATGAGATAAACTTATAAAACTATTGTATTGTCACCGGTTCTTCATAAATGTACAAAGTTTAAATTAAATCTGACCGTTTAAAATGTGCCAAATTTGAGTTAAAAGGAGTCGGTTACAAACATATATACAGGTGAAGCTCATAAATAAAAGCGTGTTAAAATCAGTACAATGGGATAAACTTATCAAATTATTGTATTGTCATCGATCCTTGATTTATCTACAAAGTTTAAATTAAATCTGACCGTTTAAAATGGGTCAAAATCGAGTTGAAAGGAGTCGGTTACAAACATACATACAGGTGAAGCTAATAAAAGCGTGTTAAAAAGTGTAAAACAAATAAATGAAGCCATAGTGAGAATATTGCCTTTAAAAAAGGCCTATCAAATTTTCAGCTCTTTTTTGTGTTGCATTGTCAAAGAAGGTCCCTAATATTCTTAAAATTAAGATTACTGCATAATTTAGTATGACAACCATTATTATTTAAACAATGTATACATGAAAAGAAGTATAGCTGAAACATTCAATAATTTTTTATTTGTTTTCGGGTACTAATGCAATGAAAAAAATGACTGAATTAAATAAAGTAAAATACTTATCATAAAAATGAAACAAATCATACGTTTATTGTACCCATCTTAAGTACTCCATATCTAAATGTAATAACACTGCATACCAATCATATGATTGATGTTCATACATTGCATTTTTAAAAATCTTCGGTACTTGTGTATTATACGGTCGACATTTTCGCAATTTTTTTTTAACCTAGTTGGCGTCGTTAAGGCCGGGTTACCTTAAAATACTTCTGGTCAAATATTTACATACCACCCAAGTTGCCATAAAAACAAAAATTATGGATGGTTGGCGAAAATCGCCAGGACTTGGTGACCACATTTTTGCAAACATAATTACCATGTTTACTAGGAGGGGGCACATAGCAATAGGAATTTGCCTTTGCATGCTTGTTTTGAATGTAATTAATTATGAAAATTTTTCAATATTAATGTATCAATTTACATTTTTATTTTAGGTTTGTGAAGCAGATTTTCGTGACTCTGACATAAGAAAAGTTGCGGATTATTATGATGAAAATAATGGAAATGTTATCACCCTTTAAAGTATCCAGTCGGTACAAATTATTTTTGAAATGGCTTTCTGCTCTTCGTCTACGTGTCTGTAGTCACTCATCAATTCAAACTCATTAACTGGAACTCTGATTACACTTTTTCTGCAATAGACATCCATGCTTTCATTTGAAAGACAACTGTGGTATTAAAAATTATTTTAGAAGCACCATTCTTCTTTTCACTGCATAAATACAGTGAACTTTAATTTGAATTGCTTCAAACTAATATCTTGAAGTCATTGTTTTACACTGCATCATGACTGTGAATGAACTGTAATCCCCAGTTAAAGTATCCAGTGAGAACAAATTAATTTTGAAATGGCTTTCTGCTCTTCGACTGCGTGTCTGTAGTCACTCATCTATTCAAACTCATTAACTTGAACTCTCATGCTTTCATCTGAAAGACAATTTGTGATATAGAACATTTTAGAAGCAACTTTTTTTTTCTTATTGCTTCATAAATTCATTAATCTTTAATTGCAATTGCAGCATTATTATAATTTAAAATTGTTATGAATGAACTCGGATCATCTTCTATAGTATCTAGTCAGTACAAATTAATTCTTGAATTTCTCTTGCTCTTCGACAAAGTGTGTACACTGCTCTTACAGTTTCATAATTATTTTTTTTTTCATAAGTAATCCATGTTCTCGTTAGAAACAGAATTTTGATATAAAATAGAGTTTTAAAAGCACCTTTCTTCTTTTCACTGCAGAAATTCAGCGAACTTTCATTTGAATTGCTTCAATCCTATATATTGAAGTCATTACTTTACACTGCATCGTGCCTGTGAATGAACTGTTATCACTTTTTTAGAGTATCCAGTCAGTGCAAAATAATTTTGAAATGGCTTTCTGCTCTTCGAGTACGTGTCTGTAGTCACTCATCAATTCAAACTCATTAACTTGAACTCTGATTACACTTTTTCTGCAATAGACATCTATGCTTACATTTAAAAGACAACTGTGGTATGGTATTAAAAATTATTTTTAAAGCACGTTCTTCTTTTCACTGCATAAATTCAGTGAACTTTAATTTGATTTTCAATATTATAATTTGAAGTCATTATTTGATACTGCATCAGGATTGTGAATTAACTGTAATCCCCAGTTAAAGTATCCAGTGAGAACAGATTAATTTTGAAATGGCTTTCTGCTCTTCGACTAAGTGTCTGTAGTCACTATCAATTTAAACTCGTTAACTTGAACTCTCATGCTTTCATTTGAAAGACAATTCTGATATTATAAAATATTTTAAAAGCAGCTTTTTTTCATATTGCTGCATAAATTCAGTGAACTCTTATAGGAATTATAATAATTAAAATTTTATTATTTTTTTGCATCATGATTACGAATGAACTTGGATCATCTTTTATAGTATCTAGCCAGTTCAGTACAAATTCTTAAATTTACCTCTGCTCTTCTGCAAAGTGTGCACACTGCACTTACAGTTTCATCAGTATTTTTTTTTTCTACATGAGAAATGCATGCTCTCATGCAAAACAAAATTTTGAAATACTTTTAAAAGCACCTATCTTTTTATCACTGCATTAATTCAGTGAACTTTAATTTGAATTGCTTCAGTCTTATGATTTGAAGTAATTATTTAATAGTGCATCATGATTGCAAATGAACTGGGATCACGTTTTAGTGAATCTATTTAGTAAAAATAGTTCTGAAATTGCACTTTGTTCCTCAACAAAGTGTGTGCACACTGTGATGAGTTTCATGAATTGTTTTGTGCAAGAAAAAGTCATGCTTTCATTTGAAAGACAATTTTGATAGTTAAAAGCATTTTAGAAGTGGCTTTGTTTTCAATTCATAAATTATCCTCAGTGAATTTTGAATTGAAATTTTTCAATATTTTTTATTGCATCTTGATTGTCATCTTCTTCTAGAAAATCCAGCTAGTATAAATTAATTTTGATATTGCATTTTGCTCTTTGATAAAGCATTTGCACTGGCAGTATGATTTTTTTTTTGGGGGGGGGGAAGAGAAATATATACCCTTGAATATCAAAGTTTTCTTTCAAATGATAAGACAATTTCGATATCAAAGGTGTATTAGAATCAGTTCTTTTTTTCCCCTGTGCATAAACATATCAGTGAACATATGTGTTGCTTGAAAATATCTGAAGTTGAAAATTGTGTGTTTTCGTATTGCTCTTCAGTAAGGGATGAGCATCATTCTAATTATATCTAAAATACTTTTAGTGTAGGAGAATACATATATGCTTTCCTTTGTTAGACTTGTATGATTAAAAGAAATATGATGGGTAATCCCATAAATTTTGCTATGGGATCTTTCTAAGTATCTTTTTATGTTAGTGGATTTTGCAATTTTTTAATTATATCTATGATACTGTGGCTATAATGTAGTAGGATTGATGCAGTCTTCTGATGGATCTGGATAAGATTAAAATTTCAGTTTTCTTTTAATAGGTAAGTGAAGAATTTTGTTTTATAACCCCCTAAATCTTTTTTTAAATCTATAGTTGCCTTTATAAGAAATAGATTATAAATGTTCTCGTAGTTTCAGAAAATGTTAGGCTGAAATATTTTAAATTTTTTTAAATAATTGAGCTGTTGGTAAACTTGAAAAACTTATGTAAATTGATATATATAGTGTTTATTTAGTTCTGTTTGACTTTTTGTCAAGTGACCAAAAAGAAAAGAAAAGAAAAGTTCTGTGCACTCTTAACTTTTCTGCCTTTGTACAGGTAACATATAATTATTTAAAAATTTTTATTTGCAAAGAAACTGGAAATTTATTTTAAGCAATATTTTATGAGAAAAATTAGTTATTTCAAGTTTTTAGTGCTTTACTTTTAATTCCTAAATTCATCTGTCATCATTTTTCGATAGTCTATTAAAATTCAGAAAACAATTCTAGAAATAATTGTGTGTGCATACATATTATATACACACTATTTTAATCAGTATTTTTCTAATTTTAGATTGATTTTATATCTTTGACCTCTCTATATAAAAATATTGCTGTTTTCAATTTTGAATTGACACAAGTTCTTTTTTCTAAGTTATTAATGTTTGTCTCAATTTTTATTTTTTTAACAATACACTAATATTTGTGTGTTGCGATATGTATGGTTTCTGGAAATAAAACTTATTTACATCATTTGTGTTATGTGTGATTACAACTTAATCAAGTGAAATATATATATATATATGCTCTCATACATACACATCATTTATAATATTTTTATTTTAGATGACTAAAGGAAAAAAATAAGTTATTTTTTTAACATTAGATTTTATAAAGCCCTTTTTAAATTTTGACCTTTTTTTTCCTTTCTTAGAGAACCGCCTTTGTAATGTAACTGTTGTTAAAAAACTAATAACTAGTTAATTATTTGTAATACTGCTATTAAAAAGCGAACATAACTTTAAAAACTTCGATTTGCGATATTCATTTAATAGTCCTTTATTAATTTATATTATCTATTGAAAGCTACTACACCAAACTATTTCTGCGCCGCGAAATCATACGCGCGCAAATTTCAAGCAGTGGTTCATTCTCCGGATTCTCCCTCCTAATGCTGACGTCACTGACAAGCGCCGCGGCCTGAGATAACGAGAGTGACGGTTAGGTGCTGTTGTCACGTGAGAATGACGCGAACTGCTCAAGAAAGATTCCCGTTTCACGCCTCAATTGTCGCGTTTACACGGAGCCCCCGGGAAGGGAGGGGGAGAGTAGACAATTACAAGGCGAGCCTGGGTACTGAACGCGTGGAGGTGTTGTGACGTCACAAGAGAGGATGGACTTTTCTCCGTTAAAAGCAATAGAATCATACGGAAAAGTAGAAGAAACTAAGATGTTTTGTGCCTTTTTTGGATACTAATGGTAAGTCAGCAATCTCTATTCTTAATACGACATACTTGATAATAGTTATTAAGTTATAGAGTACATAAAAATATAAAATTGCCGTATTTTGCGTTAGTTTTATTGATTTCTGTTCTTTTGTTCTAGCAATCACTATGCTTCCGTTTGCTGCGTCCCAGGCTTAAGTAAAGCTAATTACAAAAGAGGAGAAAATGTAAATGTTTTCACTTTTCCCAAAAAACGAAGAAAAGCGGGCCGAATGGACTAAGAATATTCCAAGAAAAAATTGGTCCCCAGGAAAAAATACGTATGTTTGTATTGAGCATTTCCGAGATGATGATCTTTTAAAAGACGATGCTATTTTAAAATCAGATGGGGCACTTTTAACTGTAAAAAGAAAGCATTATAAATTAGAACCGAATGCTATCCCGTGCATTTTTTCGAGCTTACCAGCCTATATATCCAATATTACCAAAAAACAAGAAATAACTGATCCTACTAAAAGAAGAGAAAACGTTTAGGAAAAAGATATTGAGGAAACCGAAAAAAATAATGCAAAGGAAAATATAAATTCTTTTGAAATTAAGAAATGTATCAAGAGTTTCATGGCAATTCTATGTTAAGAAAATTTCACCAGTAATTATAAATTAAGGGCAGATCCCTTTCCACTACACATACCAAGTAGCTTAAGGTTCAATGCGGATCTCATGGTTGATTTATTTATTTAAAAAAAAAAAAAAGAGAGAGAGAGAGAGAGAGAATATTTGAGAATATTTGAGAGAATCTATTTGCTGGATACTTAGAAAAACAAAAATATAGAAGGTATTTATTAAAGAAATATTTCCAACTAAACGGTTTACCGGAATTTGTTGAAAATTCTGAAATTAAGTATCAACACAGATTTGGAAATTAACTCAAAAAAGAAAATGTATTACTGCAATGCTAACAACAATAACAGAAAAGTATATGTATTACTGCAATATATTTTACATGAAAACCCCTGAGAGCATTTAGGCAGTTTTACATATTCAAGAGTTATACTCACTAATTTTTAAAAATATTTAATTATGTATATTTCAATTGTCTCAATGTGATATTTGAAAGTCTTATCTAGAAAAAACTAAAGCAAACACTTGTAGTGCTTTCATTAAAAACTTTATAGTATTTGTAAGGTTTGGGTAATAAAAGCTTTTACTTTTTATTTTCTTGTTTTTTGTGCTTTAATTGCTTCTAATAAAATTTGACATTAGGAGTCTGTATAACATAATTATATATAGTATGTATTGTACAAGTTTTTAAAATATAATTGTGGAAATTTCTGATTATATTCCTCGTGCTACTAGTGTTTATTGACATTATTGATCAGATTTCTTCCATAGAATTCAATACAAACTCTTTGAAATCCGCATCCTCTCTTGTGACGTCACGAAATGGCTTGAGATGACTATTTATGAATCTGGATAGTTTTAACATCAATTCTTTCAAAAAGCTTATTAAAACGAAGCAAAACTAAATAATGTATTTCAGTTTTTAAGTAAAATTAATAAAAATTATTATTTTTACTTAAAAATATATTTACTTTCACTTACTTAAAAATATAACTTTACAATTATACAACGTATAAATTTAATCCGTATACATATTATTTTAGATAAATGATAACATTGAGTAACCATTATATTATTTAGAATGTATTTGCTAGCCCGAAATGCAAAACATACTGCATACAATGCTGAAACTGCTTTAAATTCAGTACCAATTTATTTCATTAATTTCTGACAAAAAATATTGTTGATTCACTATTATTTAAGAACAAAGTGTTGTAAAACGAAAATGCTATTTCAATGCGTCATAAAAAATTAAGCTACTCGTATTAATTGGCATTATTAATTCCATTTCTTCCATTGAACTCAATGCAAACTGTTCCAAACCCCATCCTTTCTTGTGACGTCACGAAAACCAGTACCCAGACCCCCTCTTGCTTTCTCCTCCCTTTTTCTTCAGTCGCGGCGACCCCGGTTTACATGTGCAAATATGCGGAGTAAATCCCGGGACTTGCACTGCTTTCTACCCCGCTTCCCCTACTTAGGGGGGGAAATGCGGGGTAGAAAGATTCCTGGTCGAAAGGAGGGTTAATGCAGAGTCAACCCCGCTTTCCCATGATGCATTGCGAGTTTTCCCCTGTACTCCTCTTTAACCCGGGATTTTCCATTTTCAAATGTAAACGGATCTAGTGAGAGTGAACCTCTTGTTGTTTTCGTACCATTCTCTACAGAACAAAGTGAGTTTTGTGATTTCCAACAGTTTTTGCAGATGAGTTTTCTAGCACTTTAACGTACTAGTGTACAAGTGACTTGAACATGGATGTTGCGCATAATGTACACTAAAAGAATGGTAGTTTGTTGTACTGTGGTTGATTTTTAACTGGCAGTGTTTTGCCCATCCGTTTAAAGGTTCATTTCCTTAGATGTCGTGACGGGCATTATGGAATATTATTGTAATTAGTATTTGTGTAAGTATTAGTGTAATGGATCTAAGAATTCCAGAAAATTCTACAAAGATCAATGAAGTGAAATTTGGATTCAATGCTGCAGATTTTCTCTCTGAGCTTACCGTGACTGTACCGTAGAAGAGAAAGAAGTTTATAACTGTCATTTATCTAAATAGACTCGAAGACGAAATGACTTGAGCATAGTCTCAAAAATGTGGCTTTATAGTTAAAAATAACTTTTATGAAGTATAGTTAGTTTTTCAACGGTTTAAACAACCTATTCCATATTATAATCCATTCGTACATTTTTAAAAAATATTTTTTTTTTCCTATAAGAACAATACCATTAGTTATAGTATGTATTCATGACGATTTTGGAGATTTTATTCAAAAACCTGTAAAGGGAGAGTTAGAAATGCCAATGGTATTCCATAATACCTCCCCCCTCTCCTCTACTTATCAAAGTGTACACGTGTTTCGATCGAAAAAATAGGTACCTTCATCAGCACCGGTAGAAGGACATACACAGACTCTTAAATCTAGACAACCTGCCTTTTTACTTTTCAATCTTTGGAAAGAATGTTTTAAGTCTACAGCTCAAGGTCTTGCTTTCCCCGCCTCCCCGCCCCCCCCCCTTGCCAGTGATTATGCGCTGGGGTACCTGGCTAAATGAGGAGATTTTTAGGGAAGTGCAATGCGAACATGTCAGAATGCTCTTCGTCAGTGGTACGAGAAATTTCTTCAGGATATAAGAGGAAAGCTACTAACAGATAAAGTATTTTATTATATAAATTACATCTATAATGCTATTTATTAGATTTTACTCTCTATTACAATTAGATTATAGTTCTAAATTTATGGGTGGAGCAGGGATAGCAAGCGGATGCACTTTGTAGGCGGGAACTTTCTCCTGGTGTTTACGCCCACATTAATTGCAAGATCGAGCATCTCTAAAATATCTTCTCCCTCTACTAATAAAGTACATCATGAAAAGTTACTGAAAAGTGATAAAAAATGTGTGGTATCCATCGTAAATGGTAAGTGATGGGGCAAACTGGAAGTCATCTTCAGATTCAGGAGGTCATTAATAAGAATCAGCTAGATTGCTGTCAGGGCATGAATTTTTTTTTTTTTTTTTAAGCTCAGTGTTTTTAAACGGAACTGTTCTAAGAGAACAAGCGGATGCACTTTGTAGGCGGTAACTTTCTCCTGGTGTTTACGCCCACAATAATTGCAAGATTGAGCATCTCTAAATGTGGGTAAGAAACATTTTTTTAAGCTACACAAACAGTACACAAAAAATTTAAATAATACATCGTGACCTTTTAAAGTAATGTTGAATTCTTCTGAAATACTAAAATCCGCATCCTTAAGAATTTGACAGCAAGCGATAACTCATATACTCCTCAGGAAGAGGCGAAAACCTCTTCCTGATGTTTAAGAATGTATGGTCCTGTAGAAAAGGAGAAGAAAAGAAAAAAAACCGTTACTATATATCTGTTGTTTTAAATGAAATGAGTTTAATTTTAATTTATCAGCCGCTATAAAAATCATGCACAATGCTTAAAGGAAAGAGATCGCTTTATTGTAAATTTTCATTGTGTCAATTCAGATTTTCTTTTTTTCTTTCCTTCTGTTAATTAGCTCCTTCAAAAAAGAACTCTGTGTCCGTCAAGATTTGCCATGACAACACAGCAACATCAAAAATTATCCGCATATTCCATTGCAAAATTGTTCTTCAATTTTCCAGGGAGGCATGTTTGTGAGTATTTTTTATTCAAAATCAAATGAAACTTTGTTTTCTCGTGGAGGGCGTGTCCCAATTCACTGTGTGTGGCATCGGGTACGTAGCCGTAGAGATGGCAGAATGTTCCCCACTTTTCAAACCAATATTTTACATATAGATGTACTGTTCAGTTTAAACGGAAAACCCAAAAAAAGGAAGAGAGAAAAAATATAGCATGTCCCAAAAACATTGACCCCGGTTTTTATTGATCTCCCAGTATATATTCATCATAGACATTTATATTGGATTACAAAGCTCGAAGAAAAAAATAGAGTGTTCTATGGAATCGATCCAAATTTTCAGCCGATTAAATTAAATTTCAATAAATACAAAAATTTATTTGTTTACCCAACCCCGCACGTTAAAAATTCCCAATGGAAAATACGTATCACTAGTGTGTGATCGACATTTCGTGGTGTTCAATTCTGCTACTCTATTTTAAAACGTTCGCGGAGAACTGCCTATAGCGTTCTTCCGCGGTTTTTAATTCTTACGTTTCCTGTCCAAATATGCGACTCTCAAATAAAATCTATTTTATATATTTAAAAGTACTCAAATTAATTTCTGGTGCTTTGATGCTGATACTCTAAATGTTGATATAAATTTGGTGCTATTTTAAATGGTTTTTTAGGCTATACTGAATCCTTTTTTTGGGATCCGTTCTGCCTTACTTCAGTCCTCAGGACAGATTTGCCCTATATTTTTACTTTTGCCCCATGCGCTTTCCCCCGTATCGAAAGAAAGTGTAAATGTTATCTTCTTTTCAACATTTACTTATCAAATGTTAAGCGCAGTGTTTTTAAATGAAACTGTTCTAAGAGAGCAAGCGGATGCACTTTGTAGGCAGGAACTCTCTCCAGGTGTTTACGCCCACATTAATTGCAAGAAGAAGCATCTCTAAATGTGGGTAAGGAACACTTTTTTTAAGCTTCACAAACAGTACACAAAAAATTTAAATAATACATCGTGACCTTTTGAAAGTAATGTTGAATTCTCCTGAAATAATAAAATCCGAATCCTGAAGAACTTGACACCAAGCGATAACTCATGTAGCCGAAAACCTCTTTCTTATGATTACGCCCACATCCATCGTAAGAAAAAGTTATGACTTTCGGTGGTCAAGAAACACAGTTTTAAGCTCCACAAAACGTTAAAAAAAAAAAAAAAATTAATAATTTAAATAACCCATCATGATTTTTTAAAGGAGCGAAGAATTCTGCTGGAGTAATAAAATCTGAGACATGAACAGTATTTGGGCATGTAGGTGGAAACCTCTTCCCGATGTTTACGAGCCCGTCTATTGTAACAAAAGGTTATGAATTTGGATAAGTAGGAAAGACAGACAGGGCCGCGTTACTAATTTGTCCTATAGTGGCATTTTCTTTTCTTTCTTTTTAAATCACGGGCGGTATTGAGCTGATGCAAACCATTTTCGCCCCGCCCTTTAAATTTTTGTAAAAAGTATTTATTCACAATTACATTCATTTCCTCGAGACTGGTCACACCCAACTTTATATGCCATTTGGCTGGGCGAGTGACTGTGGATGCCTCCCCCAATTACATAAACTTGAATTTTATGTTGAAAAATGTACTTTATATAAACATTAACGAACTTGCTACTTATTTGATGTTTTTCTCTAGAATACATTTTTTTTAAACTGTCAACGCATTAATAGTACGCATGGACATGTAAACATCAAAGTAACATGAGGGAGTGCATGATTTTAATTTGTCCTATGTCAGGGATGCAGGACATAAATCCCGTCCTGAACACATACTTTGAAGCTCCGCAAACGGTAAACAAAAGGTTAAGTTAAAAAAGTAAATAATGCATTGTGATCTTTCCAAACAATAATGAATTTTATTAAAATAATGAAATCAGCATAAAATCTAATTAAGTGAGCAATAATTGCGTATGTAGGCGGAAACCTGCTTCTCAAGTTTACGCCCACTTCAATTGTAATAATGGTTTTCAATTTCTGTACATAAGAAAAACAGAGTTTTGAGTTCGACAAAAAGGCAAAGAAAAAATTTCAATAAACATAGAAGAAATATAGGTGGCTCATTTTTCTCAATAAATCCCAAGAGTAATGACTCATTTTTTTAGAGAAACTCAATTTCTATTGTGCTTAAAAAAACGTAACGAAAAATTTTCCTTTTTTTACTTTTACAGTGCTCAGTAATTTTTTTCATTTATTTAAATAATAGTTTTTTTAAATAAGCAGAAGGAAAAGAATTCATTGCTAATTTTGGGGGCGTGACCTAAAGAAAAAAGACGAAAAATCTGAAAAGCTTAGGGATCTGGTCGAAATTCATTTGTAACTGCATTTTAACAATATCTTTTTTCAACGATTAACCCTTTCGCTTGGACTGCATCTTATTTCCGGCATTTGGAACTTAATTTAATTTTAAGTATCCGCCCTCCTAAGAAAATTATAACTCCTACTTGCAAATTAAATTGTTATTTTTTTAAACTTTCGACAGGTCCCTTGCTGGGGAGAAGAATTTTTTAAAAAATAAAAAATTTTATTTCTCATAGATTCCTCAAAATTCTAACACAATAGTGAATATGAATGAACTGAACTTAGTGAGGGGTTTTTTGAAGTTACCAGGCTAGAAGCTTTACCTTCCTCCACAGTGTGTAGTTGTTCGTCTGTACCTGTTAACCGTGCAGTAGAAAGGTTCTCAAACAGGACGGGGAGTTAAACATTTCTTTTTTCAGCTGCCCAGGTAATTGTAGTGGCTTAAGAACCATTCTATCGCGCCTTGGGTCCGGGTTCAAATCCCGGCTTGGGCGTGAGTGTCACATTGTACGTCCCTTCCTAGGCGGTAAAAGTTCCCCCCCCCTCACTGGGTGCTCCCATAATGGAATTGCCAGTCATTCGGGCCTCAGTAGCGGCAAAATGCTTGATGAGCAAGTGAACGCCCATTGTGGCGAATCCATTTCTTTTCTTCAAAAAAAATGATACAGTAAAACATCGCCATAACGATATTCGATACAACGATAAATTACTCTATAGCGGTAAAAGTTTTCGGTTCCGCGGGATTTCTGTACAATATAATCTCACCTCCATATAACGATACACCCCTCTAAACAACGATAAGTTAACTGAGTCCCTAAGCATCGTTGTACCGACATTTAACTGTACTAGAGAATTTTGTAATCTTGGTAAAGTAATTCTGATAAAATAATTCTGAAACTAATTGGGAATATTTCTATATCTTTCTTATGTGCCTCCATTATAAAACTAGTATGCTTGGCAAAAAATTTTACTTGGCAAAATTTAAAATTAAAATTCTGATACCAATTCCATTCCTTGGGCACTTGACTAATGCTACAATCCAACTGGTAAAATTTTTAAATAAGTTGATTAAAAAAAAACTCCGCAGCTTTAATAAATTCCCGCCTTGCCCGAAAAAAAAAAAAAAAAAAAAAAAAAGTTTTAGTTAGAATTGCCCTGATTATGAGCTATTATCTAATCTAACTAAACTGGTTTTCTTTTATACTCATTAGTTGAAAGTTTTCAATGTCGTTTTATTGAAAAAACGCAGAGCTACGCAAGTAAGGTGGGCGGTACCCAATTTGAGTACCGAAGGAAACGCTGCGAATTGTATTGGTTTAATACTAGTCACTTCAAAAAGCACACCGAAGCGATTGCGAAATTCCCTATCATGATGCGTTCTAAAAATCTTAACCCTTTCAGTCTTAGCATGCACAATTGACAACCCAAAAATTACCTATACTATAGTACAGCGAATGAATGTCCCAATTTTTGGACATTCATTCATAATCTCATAATTAATGAAAAAAAAAATCGAAAACATAACGTTTGAGATTTTTATTTCATTTTTTTTTAATCACAAATTTAACCTGTATATAGAAAGAAAAATTAATTAGAGGAAAAAGGCAATATTTAATCAGATCTGAGAGTGTTAATTAATTGTTTTAAAAACCGCTCAACCAAATTCTAGAGTATAAATGCCTTAGTCAGAGAGTTCATCAGTTAAAGCTAATAACCATGACATCTTTTTGGATTAATAATCAGGGTATTGAAACAACATTTTTGATCCACAAAGCTATACGATTACGGGGTGCGCGCCCTCGAATTAAGACGTGCATTATAACACTAAACGGTGGGAGGGAACGTTTCTATACGAAGTATTATTTTGAGAAATGGGTCCATTTACTGAAAGGAACAGCAAATAATATGAATTCTACCACTACAAAAATTGAATACGCCGATATAATCCACATAAATACAACAAAAGTGCATAACTTTAACTACTATTTTATTTCACTGTAGCAAATTTTCACGGTATAAATGCTATGTCATTATGGGGTACGCCCTCGAGGGTAGACGGGCGCGACAACACTAAACGGAGGGCAGTAACATTTCAGAAGTAAATACTATTTTAAGAAATGGGTTTATTTATTGAAAGGAATGAAAATGATATGCATTCTGCCATTACAAAAATATAATACGCGCGATATATTGCACATAAGTAGAACAAAAATGCACAATTTTAACTACTATTTTATTTCATGGGAGCAAATGTTCACAGTATAAAGACTATGTGATTATGGGGCACGCCCTCGAGGGAAGACAGGAATGACAGCACTAAACGGAGGGCGGTAACATTTAAAAGGAAATACAATTTTTAGAAATGGGCCTATGAAGTCAACCACTATATCATTATAAATGCCATTTAACTTTTTACTCGGGTACGCCCAACGATTTATTTTTTTTTTTTTTTTTTGTCTGATCAATGCCCTAGAACTAGATTGATGAGGGGAGTGGTATGATGACTGGTACCTAGGATTTATCGAATTATTTTTTAGCTTTAGTACATTATATACATCCATGAAGCTCTATCATTATATTCTCTATCATTTTTTTTTTTTTTTTGGATTATTCATTTAAACTGAACGATACATATATGTAAAATATTGGTTTGAAGAAGAGGCAATATTCTGCCATTTCTTGTACGGCTACGCGCCCGATGCCAAACACAGTGAGTTGGGACACGCCCTCCAAGAGGAAAAGAGTGTAATATGATTTTGAATGAAAAATACTCACAAACATGCCTACCTGGAAAATTGAAAAACAATTTTTTCGAGGAATATGCGGATAATTGTGATGTTGCTGTGTTGTACTGACAAACCTTGGCGGACACACAATGCTTTTTGGGAGGAGCTGATTAAAAGTAGAAAGAAAGAAAATCTGCATTGACAAAATGAAATTAATAGTAAAGCTATCTCTTACCTTTAAACAGCGTGAATGATTTTTGTAGTGGCTGATTGACATAAATAAAAAAATTAAACTCATTTGATTTAAAACAACAGATGTATTAAAAAGGTTTTTTGAAATAATTACGTGCACTTTTTAAATGTAATTTTAAAAAATGCTTGTTCGATTGTTACATAGAATTTCAGTAAGCTTTTCTGGGTTCTGTATCATTTTCCCAAGAGTTCTTAAATATGTTGGAAACTACTGATTTTTCAGCAGATTGTTCTTCCTCCAGTCTTGATTATGTCCCTCAACACAAGATAACCTGCCCTGTCTGACTGCTTGAAGTTGGTATCTAATGGAGCACCTTGGAAAGAGCTCCTTATCTCCAGTATGTAGATTCCAAGATTTTACCGAAAGTTTACATGGGTTGTATACAGGGTTTTGATATGTTCCGCGAGCCGGATAAAAGTTGCGGCGGGTCGCATGCGTTCCGACTGCCGCACATTGCCCATATCTGGGTTAGAATGTTCTAATTTTAAGTGTGCTACTTAACAAATTTTTAAATTCATTTCAACTTTCACTGTAGTATTGTATTGCATTAAGGCAAAGCTACTCCAGAGCTATCTGTCTAAGGAGGGTGTCATGGGCGGCAGACTTTTTAAGGGGTTCTCACGCGTGTCCACGTTACATATGGAGAAAACCACCTCAAACACCAGAGCGATAGATACATGAATGCGCGATAGGCACGAACGCGGGACCTTCACACTTCAGGCATCTACCATGTAAAGGCCCCACCGTGGCTGAGTAGATAAGACAATCAAAAGGGTAAACGGCTGAAGTATAAAAGTCCAGCGTTCGAGCGTACCGCGCGGATGTCGATTCAACAGTCTGGAGTCTCGTGCGGTTTTATCCAGATGTAACGCGAATACGCTTCAGAAAGTCCTCCGCTCAAGGCAGATATCCCTCGTGTAGCCATCCCATAACACAAAACCTACATGAACACCGGGGTTGAACATATTCAGTGTACTTGCTATTTGTGTTCGAAGCTTCTTTTTCTATCTTTTAATTAAAAATATTCTAAATATTTTTAATCCAAACGTATTCAGTTTTCGTAATCTTTTCAACTGAGCCAATTCAATTTATGACCGGAAGAGTTATTTTTTATCGAACACAATTACGCAATGCCGCACTGAATATTTATAATCTGATGCTACTCATAAAAATTCCCCCCCCCCCCCCCCCCCCC
>JAWZYV010018792.1:0-27432 GCA_038373885.1 Cheiracanthium punctorium | reverse complement strand
CTTATTTATTTTAGGTGAATGAAATTTAAATATTTTGAATGTAGACAAATTTTCGTCAAATGCTTTTTTTAGCGCCAGTATTCATTGCCTCCACAACGGTCTTTGACTTCTAGTTTTAGAGATACACTGCTATTTGAAATGAAACAAACCTGATATATTTTATTAACCCATTTATGCCTAGCGTCCCTGTTTTGGGACGGCATTTTCGCTATCAGTTGAAAACGTTTTTTATTTTTCCTAGCCTTTATTCACGAGTATTGAGCCTCAACTCCACAAACTATTTTAACATGACCCAGTAGGATGTTGACATTTCAATTTTTATGCATAATGATTTTAAAAGAAATTATGCCCTTGTTCAAGAAGTTGACATCAGAAATTTATCTTGTATTGCTGGTAGCAAAAATCGAAGAAAGTCGCAAAAATCTATGGGCACAAATGGGTTAAGGATTACAAGATGAAGCTAGCTTTCTATCGAAAGTAATGTTTGTATAGTTAATAGTTTTTCTACAGAAACACTCAAAATAATTTCAATACAATACAGTCAGTGACAATTTAGAGACAGGCATCTATTTTTATAAAGCATATAATACTATCATATAATACTATCTAAAGCATATAATACTTATCTACAAAATGTCGCCAGTTTTAAGGAAAATACATCGCCAAATTTTTCGAAAAAATATTTTTGTGTTGGAAAGTGTTTTATAATCCATGCGTTTTGCATGATTTATTTATTTACTTTATCGTTCAACACGAGTATTTTGAGTGTTTTTTCCTTTGCATATTTTATGTTCTGATATATAATTAGCAATTAAAGACATCCGTAAAATAATAGTATGAATAATTGTATTTGTTTAGGTCTACTCATGGAGTTTATGTAACATTGTTACTTCGTTGTTTTTTTTTTTTTTTTTTTTTTTTTTTTTGTCCACATTGTTCTCTTTTTTTCTTTTTTAATTTAAGGTAATATTATCTATTAGAAATGTGTTCAAGTTTAGTGTATGACAACTGATTTTATTTTCGCATTATAGTGCCTTAATTTGTGACTTTATCATCAATTAAGTTTATTGTTAGTAATTAATGTATGCAAGTTATTGAATTCATCTCACTGTCTCTGATTATTTTAGTTATCGTTTGTATTTTAGTTTTTAGATT
The DNA here is from genome assembly GCA_038373885.1 of Cheiracanthium punctorium. Lineage (NCBI taxonomy): Eukaryota > Metazoa > Arthropoda > Arachnida > Araneae > Cheiracanthiidae > Cheiracanthium > Cheiracanthium punctorium. Next base: position 26,277 of record JAWZYV010018792.1, on the reverse strand, counting down.
TTTTATACACTTTTGCCTTAATAACGTTGATATTCATTTAGTAAATTTTACAAGTAAAGGTGTTTATTATATAGTCATTGTGAATATAATTTTTAACATTTTAACTTTTGTTTCTGGGAATTAATTTCTTTGAACAAAGAATGCAAAGTTCGTCAAGAGTTAACACTGGCCTGCTCTTTGAGTTGTTGCGTACTCGTCCTGATTTAGTATCGGAGAAAATAGGGGGGCAGTACCCAACAGTACGTCCGCCATGTTCGAGAAAACGATCGCTTTTTGAAAAGCGATAGCAAAACACCGATCGTAGTGTCACGTATCCAAAAGCGATTGACAGGTTTCACTTGAATAGGAAACATAGAAATCAGTCGAAAGTTTCCCTGCTCGCAAAAGAAAACGATAGAAGACTGTTTCGTTTGAATCTGGCCCTAAGTATATGCGGTATTTAAGATATAGTACAATTTGTTTCACATTTGAGACTTTTTTAAATCTAGCATTGTTTCTAGTGTAAAAACTAATATGAGGTAATTTGCTAGTACCTTAAAATGATTTACAACTTTTATATTTACATAAATTTTAATTAGTAATGTAAAACCTGTAATAATAAAAGTTGTTTATTAATGTTTCATTTATACGTCGTTTCAGATCGGTCCTTTGATAAATGTATAAAAGGTGCACTACTGTAATTTCATAAACAAATGAAACTCCTATCAATCATACATATAATTACGCAGTTTTTGAAAATAATAAATAAAAACAAATACTATATTTACGGTGTGACATTATATATACGGATTAAATGTGAATTTACTTTAGTTCAAATTCTCGTATGTATACTAATATGGCTGCCAGTGGCGCAGCGAGAAATTTTTCATGTGGTCGAAGGATTACGACTACTGCAACTCACATATATGTATATGTGTCTGTGTATGATAAGGGAATGAAGAATATACATTTTGTATGTCAAAAAAATCCTCATGGGAGGTGACCCATTATCCCCCGCCCCCTTGGCTATGCCCCTCATGGCTACTAATATACAGTGGTGGCCAAAATTGTGGACACTTTTGAAAATGTTTAGGTTTTCTAACTTTGTACGCTTATAGGAAGTGCAACGTTTCACAAAATGCAAACTCATATATCATTTTAAAGAGAATTTAATACTGATTTCAATACACAAAACTAAATTTCAATATGTGCTATAGGATAAAAGTTATAATTACTTTAATCTGAATAACAAATACAGTGATGAAGTGGATTGTAATTTCTAACTTTCCAGGTCAATCACGGTTATTTTTCTGAGCTTAAAACTCTCGTAAGCTCAATAAAACATCGATGTGAAGTTGTAATAAAAAATTATGGCTACCCTACAAACTGTTGATAGCTCACTGCAGTCTTCAATATCTAATGTACCTCGATAATTATTGCCGTTTAACATTTTTTGCATTGCAAATATTTTAATTTACTTTTTTAAATTGAAATCAATATTAAATTATCTTTAAAATGATGTATAAGAGTTTGCACTTTGTGAAAGATAACATATTTTTATACGCATACGAACTTAGAAAACAAAAAAAAAGTTTCCAAAAGTGTCCACAATTTTAGCCACCACTGTATGTACTAATGTGGCTAAATGTAACTAATTGTTATTATTAATATTAATTCCCAATAAAATAGTATTTATAACTTATAAAAATATGGTAACAAAATTACAGTCCTTAATTTTGCGAACTCGCGAGACATCTCGCGCGAGACGCGAGACGAGACACAGTGCTTGCGAGACAGAGGTTTACCACTGCGAGGCGAGATGCGACAGAGGTTTACCAGTGCGAGGCGTGACGAGACAGCCCCGATTCTCATCTCGAGTCCATCCCTAAAAATACCAATGAAATTACCAGATAATTGTTATTTTTCTTTTAAAGTTTAATTCTTTATTTTACAAATTCAAACAATAAATTCTGAAGCATAGGGCACACGTTGGTAATGACATTTACAACTTTATTTTATTATTTTTTAACATTGAAATTTTACTTATTTTTACATTTAAGTTATTGTTTAGTGTAGTGATTGTATAAAAATGTTGATAAAATTGTGAAACATCTATGAATGACATGCTTAACCATTCGTGCCTGGATATTTTTGCGACTTTCTTCGATTTTTGCTAACACCAGCAGTAATTGATAAATTTCTGATGTCTACCTTTTGAACAAGGGATGATTTCATTTAAAATCATTATGTATAAAAATTGAAATGTCAACATCCTACTTGGCCATATTAAAATATTTTGTGGTATTGAAGTTCAGTACTCGCGAATAAAGGCTAGGAAAAATAAATAACGTTTTCGACTACTAGCGAAAATGCCGTCCCAAAAAAGGGACGCTAGGCATAAATGGGTTAATAAAGCTTCAGATTAAAAAAATCCATAGTAGCCAGTGACTCCACGAAATTAAGTGGCCACTTTAGTATTGTTAGTTAACACTATGCCGTCCGGCGACACCACAGTGGTGTCTTACGTAAAGTATCGCTAAATGTCCGGTGACACCACAGTGGTGTTCTAGTATTTTCCATTTATTTGAGCATTGGACCAGTTTCTGACATTTTACTAACAGAGTTCTAAGGCCCAAAACAGAAGGCACGGAGGTCTACAAGGAGGACAAACGCAATGCTGTGAAAATGGGCCAAGCTGAATTCACAAATTAGTGATATATAAGTCTGATGCTGCCATCTGGCAACAATAAGTGCAACTATTCCACTAAATTAAAAATAAAATTTTCTCGTAAATTTTATTTGAAGTAATAATTTTATTTTATTTTTTATGTTTCAAAACAAAAAAAAATATAATAACGCTTAAAAAATTAATAAAAATAATAATTTTTATTAATTTGACTACATTTTATCTCTTGACTACATTTTTAAGTTATGTAGTCAAGAGATAAAATCCAATTGATAAGTTTTGACGTATGTGCTACGCTGCAGAAAATATGTATATATGCATGCAGAAAATGCTTTCATGTCTGTGTATTTAAACGATTATTGTGACAATCTACAAAGGTAATGCAGCCATTTAAACTGCGTTTTAACCCATTTGTGCCCATAGATTTTTGCGACTTTCTTCGATTTTTGCTAATACCAGCAATACTAGATAAATTTCTGAGGTCAACTTCTTGAACAAGGGATAATTTCTTTTAAAATCATTATGCATAAAAATTGAAATGTCAACATCCTACTGGGTCATGTTAAAATATTTTGTGGAGTTGAGGCTCAATACTCGTGAATAAAGGCTAGGAAAAATAAATCACGTTTTCAACTGATACCGAAAATGCCGTCCCAAAAAAGGGACGCTAGTCATAAATGGGTTAAAGATTTGTATAGAAAAATGATTCAAATAAACATCACCGCATGGACTCAAACAACTATTCTGTAGTGCCTAGTCATGATCCTACGATCACGGACGGACCATCCAATCATCAGGAAGCCACGGAGGCTATGGAGGAATCTGAAATTCTCCCACACACACACACACACACACACACAACACTCGTATGCCGCCGCGGCCACTCAAGCCTGCACACTAGGGTGTCCCAAGGTGCAATGGAAAAAATTTTTTTTTCGAAATCGAATACGCATACCCTCTGTTTTTTTTTCTATTTCATCTCAGTACCATAAATACAAAGTATTATTGCAATACAATAACGGTAACCCGTGCCGACTTTACGTCAAAGTTGAACGTAAAATCTTGTATGAAGAGTACTATGGAAATATTGTGAAATGCATGTTTCTTTGGTACGTAAGACACCATTTTAGTCAAAGCAAATATTTATATTATAGCAAAAGAAGCATATTATAGTAAAAGAAACATGATACATATTTTCGTTTCAACATTTGTTTTTTACAATTAGGATAGATTTTCGTGTGTTGTTGTACACAACGTAGCAAAAATTGTCTTTGTTCCTCCTCAACCGTTATTAAACCATAAAAGTCCTGCATCATTTTTACCGCTCTTTCAGCTGCATCGTTCACTGCTCTAAGCATCGATATTGTTTTTTTAGCATCTAGAAACGTAGCGTTATTATTCCATGAAGAGGGACTCTCATTGAGAAAACTGTCATCAATTTTCCGTCTAGGAAATAATGACGAGGAACGATTTTATATCTTCGAATACAGACAGATATAAAATCAACGATGCTTTTTTCTGTGAAAAATAAATTAAAATAACAGGTATCAATTGCGTGATATATATAACTAACTAAATAAAAACTACACAATCAATATATCAGACTCACCATACAATGGAACACGAAGTTTGTCCTTCGATGGAATGTATTTCTTCTCATGGGCCGAGAAATTTTCTCTATGTAAATTTGCCACCATTTTAAATTTTGTTTCTTCATCCACATCATCATCAAAAAGTGTTAATATTGCTATTCCATCAGTCAAATACTATAAATGCTGGAGAAATTTTAGTAAAGCAGCTTTCCAGATATTTTCATTCACATTTTCGTAAGATTCCAAAGATTTCAAAAAGAACAAACCTTTGTAGGGTGCTTTAACTGCCAAAATGTATTGAAGCCATAGTTTAACGTACATTGTCACGATAAACAAGCAGACTCTAACAATGCTTCCCTATCCTTTGTGTTTAATTCCATCTGAGAGCTAAATAACGATAGTTTTGGGTAGTAAATCGCTCAGGCCATCCATCTAGCTTGGTGCATGGCACCCGGAGATCTGACTTTTTTTTTTTTTTTTTCTGCATCTCCAGCTAAAAATACGATAGAAAGTTCAATCAAGTCCCGATAGTCTTCTCTGGCCATATCAGTTTTAAGTTCACCCCGGTAAAACAAGCAAATTTTCAAGTTCGGATACAGTTAGGAACGATTCCACTGTATCTCTATAGCATTGCATTTCAGCGGTATCGATGTTCTTCCAATTCTCTTTGAGCTTTTTATAGAAAAAGGATATCGGTGCTTGTTGTCACTTGTTTAATTTTCACTTCGAATACTGCCTCAGTTCGTATACATGATGACTGCAAGCGAAAAAAAAGCATTTTCCTAACAAATTTTTGCTCTAGAAGCGCGCAAGTGCCATTAAAACGACCTGTATTCGAAGCTGTAGTATCACAACAGAGAATTTGGACTTTTTCTTCGAGATTCCAATCTAAGACCGCCTGCCAAATAGCCTGCGCCTGTTCTTTGCCTGTCGAATTTTCCAGTTTTGGCACAGCAATGTGTGTTCTTTGAGTCTATATGAAATAACTATGGTCAAGCGTTCTTCTTTAAATTTTAAAGCACTCAAAGCAGGTAAGAGTTTGCCGTCCCAGGTTTTGGAAATCAATTTTTATGTTTTCTGCGCGTTCCTTCCGTTTTTCTGTTGGGATCCTTTGAATTGAAGACTTACTTATTCGTCAATGTTAAGTCCAAGTGCATCAATAGTAGCTTCAAGAATAAACACAGAATCTGGTATACTTAACTGATACCTGTCTAATGCAGCAACTAACTTTGGAGTAATGAAATCGTTCCTCATTACAGATTTACTTGTCCCAGGTTCTGAGCTTTCGACTGGTGTTGGGAAATCTTCTAAATCCATATTTTCATTAGAATTCGAGGAGGAATCGTCTTGCAATGATGTCGAAGATAATTCGTCGATTGTCTTCTTTGACAGTTCGAAGTCGTGCTCTTTCATCTTTTTGTCCACTCCTCGTAAATGACCAGGCCGGCCCGGCTTTCTTTGGCGCTGCAAAAACATCTTATCTTAGCAAAAACATCTTATCTGCAAAAACATCTATTTTCATTAATTTAAGTGCATCAGCATGTGCAATATCGAACAAGTTGTCTAAATTACTTAAAAATTCTTGTTGTCGCCGCTTGAATACGCTTTGTGATTTCTTTGAATTTATTTGTAAGTCTCTCCAAACTTCATGCATATTTACAAGCTTCCTTACACAATTCGGCAACGATTTTGTAGGTATGCGGACCTTTTCCCAAAAAATAGTACATTCGCGAATAGCGAGATTTGCACTTTCATTAACAGTTAAATTCACTTCTCGAATATTGTAAAACAAAATCGAGAGAACTTGAATATTCGACGGAAGTTTTGAACCCTTTATTTTATGCTTTATGTTCCCTAATAAAAAAATATCCTTTATTTAGAACTACGCAATTCCACTGCCATGCTCTGTTCGCTGATTAAAAACTATACAAACATTTATTAACAAAACAGATTAGAATAAGCACATTGATACATAGACGTACGCTGTCCTGTGTAAACTAATACTGATACGTTTCACGAATAGCCCGTTGTCACTATCGAAGCATTCCAAAACCTGTCTTTTTCCGTTTTGTTTTATTTTTACCATTTGTAGGTGGAGGGCGCTCCGCTACAGACACGCGTCTTCAGCGTTCGCTTGTTTAAGTATACACATGTACTCACTAACGCGTTCAGATGCAAGTCGGCACGGGTTGCCGTTGTTAAAATTACATGAAACTTTGTTTACAATTGTTTTGAGATAAAATGAAAAAAATAAGAGGGTATGCGAAAAAAAATAACGACTTTCATTTTTTTGGGACACCCTACTGCACACGGACTGCCAAATATGCGATTTACGCTGAATTAAAAAACGTTTACACTAAAGACCTTGATGCTATCTCCGAAATTATCGGAGAAGAGCTCACTTCAACTCTGACGGGTGACAAACACAAGATGATCATTCCCGACGATGAAAAATTCAGGAAAGCTCAGAAATACCTAAATGACAATAGTATTGGTTTCCAAACTATGGACCCGAAGGCACTTCTCCCAAAAAATATGTCATTAAGATTATACCTGCATCAACGCCCATATCTGAAATAGATGAATTTCTGAGAGCCAAAGGGTTAGACCCTATTAGGATCAACTTTTTATACTCGAAAAAGCTACAAAAGCACTGGGCCATCACCCTCATAGCCCTGCGTCCGAAAGCAAACATGGAGGAGGTTCACTGGATTACCAAATTTGGCAGGCTGAACCATAGAGCAGATATATCAATGGAGTGAGCGTGAAGTCGATTTTCCTCCGCCAACACCTTGTGCAGTTTGTCACGTGACAATCAGACAAAGCGGTCTGTGTTCCGAACGCTTAGCATTACGTTCAATGGGAAGTTGGACAAATTCCTCAATTATTTTTTTTTTAAATGGTCATATACTGTTATGCTTGTAGTTGCAAAGAGAAATACCAGAAAGGAGGATCAGTAGCATTTCACTAGTACATAAACTCAACATGTACTAGTGATATTTTTATGACAGTATACATTTAATTATGATATTTATGTTAAATAAGCAATAGTCTTAGAATTTGGCGACTTCACTTGCCTGCAATTGCAATGTTCTGAAGACGTACTGATGACATAATTAGCATTGTATTTTTAAACATTGTTTCTTATTTTTAATGATCGTTTTAACTTTTAATCTTGTTAAATTCAATTCACTATTAATATTGCCGCAAATAATATAGACAATTTCAATGATTTTCTTTTCTTTTTTTTTTTTTTTTTTTGTGCGTGTGTGTGTTGGAAGTGCTCCAATGAAATTTTATAAAAGTGTCTAAATTAAAAGGTACTATTCATATTTCTTAAGTTTGTTTTTACTAAAGTTATTCATTAGATATATTTAATTGAGTCTATTAAATAGGAGTCAATCCTAGTCGCTTTTGAATAATATTAATTTAAATGCGCGTGTATATGTTAAAAAGGCGTTCTTAATTTGGTTTTTAGTACATGAGCAAAATGCATAGTGATCAGATCATTATAATAAATAATTTCTATCGGATAATTATAGTGCATAATTTATATTTAATTTTTACTTAACAAAAATTTTCATTCCAGTTTTCCGAAAGATGAAATACGAAGGAAATTGTGGGAAGCGAAAATGAAACGAGAAAACTTTAAGGCAGCTAACTACACTTGCATATGCTCAAAACATTTCACTGAAGATTGTTTTGACCGAGAAAAATGTGGAGGTACCTGGCTCAAAAGAGATGCTGTGCCCACGATATAACAGTTATAAAGCAATAGACAAAATAAAAATGATTAAAAAAAATCAATTCCGAATTATGTAAGACAAACCGATTGTATTTTCAAGAAAAATTTGATGATTAAGTATAATGATAAATTCTTTTTGAAAGGTATTTTAAGTAGAACTTGGAAATAGACTTATTAAGATTTAGTTTGAAAATTCATGTGATTGTATAGTTTTAATTCGAACATTTTTTTGCGTGTTTGTAGGAAAAACGTAATGAGGGACTGATTTTTAGCATGGCATTTGAGCAAGAGGCCTGGGGAGCCCTAAGCTCAAGACTTACTGCCGAAATACCTACTAAAGATAGTTTTCAAAACACTATAAAGGGATAGTTTCTGATAATCAAAGTAAAATATCTGATTATCGAATTCAATCTATTAAGTGTGCTCACAAATTTTAATTTACTCAATTTGCATTTAATTTCTTACTTATAAAGATAGTTGAAATTTGCGTAAAAATGTATAAATTTAATAATACTAGATAATATAGCTTAACAAGTTCGTCAAAAACGTTTTAGGTAAATTCAAGTGAATTTTCTTTCTCAATTTTTTAAGTTTCAGAAAAAGGAAAGGGGGGGGGGAAAGAAAAATATATTACTTCATATTTGATTCGCGTCTAAGATTTTACACTTTCTGCTATTCTACCATTATAATTTCTTTCAGTTTAAAAGCTTACTAGCTGCAAGTTTTTCACAACACTGCACATAACGCATCAAACATGGTAGAAGTCCGTGCTTCTTCCACCAATTACGGAAGCCTTTTACTGATTGTTACGTGACACATCTTGGCGGACAGCTTTTCCCCACCTGCAACAGAGGAGGCTCACTCCATTAGTATCTCTGCTCTATGGGCTGAACGTCACCATCGAAAATTATAAGAATAAAAAAAGAGTTAAACATTGTCACAACTGACTGAGTTACGGCCACCACTCGTCCACGTGCACGCTTACGCCCAAATGTTTAAAATGTGCGGGCACCCACACTTACACTTCCTGCTCGGTGTGGGAAAAGAAGCAAGAAGCAAAATGCGCTAATTGTTTAGGCAACCACATTGCCACCTACAGGTGCTGCCCACGGAACCCCTCCAACAGAAACAAAAGCATGAAGGCGCCGCCCCCATGCCCGCCTGAGAAAATAACTACGCAAGTTAAAAACAAATTTGCGCCGCTCATACCCCCTCCAGATGAAGAGGAAATTGAACAAGACCCGGATGTAAACACTCCTGAGAAGCCCATACCAACTGACAGCTCTAAGGACCCCACTGTTGCTCAGGACAAGACCCCCAGAGCAAATCAACAAACGAGAAAAAACAAATCAAAAAAGTATAACGCTGAAAGAACTGCGCCCATTGGACTAACGCCTGCTCCTCAGCAGAAAGACGGAGCTAAGTCCCGCAAGAAAGGAAAAAAGGAAAACAAAACCAGAGTCCCAGCCCGAAGAAAAACAGGAATTGGTACCGAACGTCCTGGACTTATTCTTGGCCACAAAGAAATTCCCGAGCCTCAGCAGCATGATTAACTTCTTTCATAAAGTTACTGACAAATTGAAGCAGCATTCCCAGCCTGTAGACCATGTCTTCCACATGCTCTCTATTGTAACAGATACTTCAACAACGACAATGGCTTTGAAGAATAAACTTAGAATTCTTTCGTTTAATGCAACAGCCTCCACTTGAAAATGCCCGAATTCAGGGACTTTCTCTCCCATGGAGACTTTGACGCCTCTCTTATTCCAGAAACTATGTTTCATCCCAACAAAAACTATCTCATACCCGATTATACACTGTACAGATCCGACAGATAACTCACTGCCCACCGACTCTCTGGTGGCGTCGCTATTTACAAAAAAAACTCTAGCAAGCATAGACTTGTAACTGATGTCCACCTTGACACTCTTGAAGCGGTGTCAATCATCATAGAGGCGAGCTATGAACTCATAACTTCTGCCTACGTACGCCGCCTATCATCCTTTCCGTCTGAAGACATTAAGAAACTCTTTAACTATAGCCCCAAATATCTGATCATGGGGACTTTAATGCGCTGCACTACGCCTGGAACTGCAGGTCCAACTCCCTATATGGAAGACAACTACTGAAGTTACTTATTAGCGAGCACCTGAAGATGGCCTTCCTCCCCACCCCCACCCATTATGTGGGCAACGACTCCACTATAGACTACGCACTTCATAAGCTGGACTGCACTCCGTAGGTCCTGTACCATGGGCATGTTCACTTCAGACCACTTACCCATCTAAACAGACATCCCTGTCAATCTTCTCATCCTTCCCAAGAAGCCGAGAATGAAAATCAACTGGCATGAGTTCGTCAGACACTTACTAGACACTCCACAATTCTTACCTACATGTGCTAGCGAGGAGGCAACTGATACTTATGCGATTGATCTCACCCTTCAGATCAAGGAAGCTATCGAAAAGCCTCGAAACCTGACTACACTACTCATACCTGTACCCTCCCCAGTGAGATCAGGTTGCTAATACAAAAAAGGAACAGGGCCAGATGCACCTTCCAGAGAACCAGAAGCCCGTCTGACAAGTCCATCTACCTACGCTTACAAGCACAAGTTCGACGTGAGGTCCAGCAATTGCAGACCTCACAATGATCTGACTACCTCGAGTCGCTGTGCGCTGAGGACAATTCCATCTGGCGGGCTGTCAAGAAACTCAAAAACCAAAAACTCACCATCTCCCCATTAAGCAGGGTAATACGTACTTAATTAATGATGCTGACAAGATCAAATACATTGCCCAGAACTACAAGCTGCAGTTCGAGAATAATGAGCACTCGCCTCTCAACATCGAACCTGGACTCCAGGAGTTTCTCTCCAGACCACCCACTACTGTAATCCCACCTGTACTACCATCAGAGATCATCGAAATACTACAAGCGCTACCCATCAAAAAATGACCCGGTAGGGATGGCATCACCAACCTGATGTTAAGACATTTACCTGCCATTACGATCTTTAAGCTCACGGCTTTGACAAACAGTGTTCTAAACCTCCACCACTTCCCACTTTGCTGGAAGGATGCGATGGTTTGTCCGATCCCAAAGCCTCGCTAGGACCTTTTTCTACCTGCATCATATAGACCTATCAGTCTACTAAGCAGTCTTGGAAAGGTAGTTGAAAGAGTTATCCTCAACAGATTTCTGACTATACTCACAGAAAGATGCTCCATCAAACCGGAGCAGCTTGGATTTAGAAAACCACCCAGCAGCTTTACCATGTTGTGGACCAGCTGGCTGAGGGACTTAAGCAGCACACCGCTATCTTAATGCTGGATATTTCCAAAGCATTTGATAGGGTGTGGCATCAAGGTCTCCTCTATAAAATGATGACCATGAACATCCCCGACACGTACATTCACTTATTTAAGAGCTACCTCGAGGACAGAACCTATACTGTCCGACTTGAGGACAATCACTCTACCAGACATGCCATACGAAGCGGGGTCCCCCAAGGTTCAATCCTTGGAGCCACGCTGTATAATATATTTGTCAACGATAGTCCCAAGCACTCAGCTACGAGTATTGCACTTTACGCTGACGACACGGCAATTGTCGCCAAACACTACAATTGCAGGCTCCTCAAGAACGCGCTCCAAGCCCACATAGACGCCATAGATCTTTGGATGAAAAATTTGAAGATAAAGCTCAATGCGGACAAATGCACAGCCATCTTCATGGGCAACAAGATCCCCCCCCCCCACCTACTCGTATTACTATCGGCAACACTGCTCTGGAATGGGCAGCCTCTGCTACCTATCTGGGTGTAACGTTAGATCATAACTGAACCTGGAAAATACACACGAGAACGAAAATGACCAACGATTTCAACATCACCAGCAGTCTGATATTCAACAGAAAGATCAAAACTCAAACCAAAATCTTACTCTACAAGGCTCTAATCAGGCCTATTGCACTTGTGGCGTCTGACCTTCATTCGCCACCAGTGTTTGTGCACCAACTGAACTGTTCCGAGAATTAACGTCGGAATCAACTCTAGCGATGTTCCAGATGCCTTTCAGTGTCTATGGTTCACGAGACTGGAGTCGAGCGCCACCTCACTTGTACTGCTGTGCAGCCAGTATGCAAATACTGTGCAGGGTATAAGAAGCTTGCACATGCGGTACTCGCAGCAGCATAATTTTGGCAGTTTACTAGTTTAGCGCTAGCGTATAGCCGAGTGCATAAAGCCCGACCGTACTATGGCGGCTCTTGCACCGGGAACTTTATAATTTATATCCCGATAATCTTTGTTCTAACCCATTCGGGCCTGGATATTTTTGCGACTTTCTTCGATTTTTGCTAACACCAGCAGTAATTGATAAATTTCTGATGTCAACTTTTTGAACAAGGGATGATTTCATTTAAAATCATTATGTATAAAAATTGAAATGTCAACATCCTACTTGGCCATATTAAAATATTTTGTGGAATTGAGGTTCGATACTCGCGAATAAAGGCTAGGAAAAATAAATAACGTTTTCGACTGATAGCGAAAATGCCGTCCCAAAAAAGGGACGCTAGGCATAAATGGGCTAATATTTTGTTGAGTTTTAATAAAAGTTGTTAGTTACTGTTTACTTCGCCTTTTAATGAAATTAATGATGATTAAGCAAAAAGGTAGAGAACTTCTGATGTATGTCAAGTGTGGCTTCCGTAAACTAAAAGTTGGAAGACCCACAAGTGGTGACCCGGACTTCGAATAACTTTTGACTCTTCAAGCGGAAGTTGAGTGTGCATCTTTTTCAAGTCATCTGGTTAAAGTGGTTTTTCAAGACTTATGAAGTGGAATAAAGTGATAGCGTAAAGCAATGAACCCGAGTAAAGCAATGAACCCGAGTGAAAGTTTGGAAATTAACTTGCAGCTACTTCTCTCCTGCACTGTGTCATGGCGCTCTAGTGTTGTGGCTCTAGTGTTGTAGTGTTGTATTTCCTCGGTCACTTACTTTTGAAACTAAGGTATTTTAAACAAGTTCGGTAACAGAATACATGTTTATACACCTTTCTCATATAATCGATTTTGAAATATGTTTATACAACCCAACACCTTTTAGTACTGTGCTTATACACTCTTAACGTCACTTTCACATTGTTTTAAGTCAAATTGAATTTAATTTTTAACTATTTCTAAAGTTATTGAATTCATAGTGTTTATACACTAATTCTTGAATTGTATAATGTCGAATCCTAATGCGTCAGAAATCTCGAGAGTGGCATTTAAAGCCCCTCCTCTCTGGAAAAATGAAGTTGAACTGTGGTTCTATCAAATAGAAGCTAGTTTCATAACATCGAACATTACGGTAGAGGAAACCAAATTTTACAATGCTATCGCATCTTTGGATGCCGAGACAATGACAATCGTTAAGGATATTATACGTTCCCCCCCTGAAGAAAAACCGTATACTGTTTTAAAGAACGGATAACCAAGCATTACGCTCAATCCGAAAGTTCTTGTTTGCGTACACTGCTACAAGACTTACAGTTAGGGGATAAACGTCCTTCGCAGTTGTTAAATGAAATGAAAACATTGGCTGAAAGTAGAATGACTGATAACATATTGAAAGAAATTTGGTTAAACCGTTTACCTATAAAATTGCAACAAATACTTTCAATCAGTAAAGATGATCTCGGAGATCTTGTAAAAATTGCAGACCGAATAATTGAAATTTCTGGATCTCCTGACACGGTTCAAACTGTATCTCAGGATGACCCAATAAAAAGTTTGCAGCATCAGATTTCTGAACTCTCTGATAAAGTAGATAAATTGACAAAACAAACTAGCTACCGACCAAGAAACCGCTCAAGATCACTAAAAATGGAACTAAATCTAAACCATTCTGCTGGTATCGCTTTAAATTTGCTGATAAAGCTAGGAAATGTGTTAAACCATGCACGTATGCTTTAAACAAGTAGGCCCCTCCAATTTGGCGACGGTGGGGGACTGCAAGCGTACAAGTCGCCTAATAGTATTTGATAGGAATTCCGGTTTCAGTTTTCTTGCGGATACAGGCGCTACAGTTTCGGCGCTGCCTCGGAATACTCGAATACATAAAACTCCGAAAGACTGCATGTTGTACGCAGCAAATGGTACGAAAATACATACATACGGATTTAAGAAATTGACTTTGGATTTAGGGCTGCGTCGCGAATTTCCATGGACTTTCATAATAGCTGAAGTCACGCGACCGATATTAGGCGCAGATTTCCTCGGTAATTATGGAATTTTGGTAGATATAAAAAATTGCAAATTACTCGACCCCCTGACCACAATTTCAACTAAAGTTCCTGTAGTTAACATATTGACAATAGAATTGCAAACTGTTTTTAAAGAATCTAAATATCATGAATTACTAGCAGAATTTCCCAGCATAACCAACCCAGCCTCATTAAAAAACATGAAGAAAAAGCATAATGTTTCTCATTATATTTTAACTAAAGGCCCACCAGTGTCATCGAAAGCTCGTAGATTAGCTCCCGAAAAGCTGAAAATTGCAAAACGCGAAATTTCAAAATTATTGGATGAAGGGATTCTAAGACCTTCAACTAGTCCTTGGGCAAGTCCCATACACATAGTTCCAAAAAAGAATGGAGAATGGAGGGTATGTGGCGATTTTCGTAAATTGAACGCCATAACAATCCCTGATAAATATCCCATTCCTCACATACAACATTTTTCGCACGCTTTGCATGACAAGCAGATCTTTCCACGGCTAGATCTAATAAAAGCATATCATCAGATTCCGCTGGATAAAGACTCTATTCCAAAATCTGCGCTAATTACGCCATTTGGATTATTTGAGCACAAATTCATGTGCATGGGCTTATCAAATGCTGTCCAAAGTTTCCAACGATTCATAGATGAAGTGCTCAGAAATTTAGATTGCTGCTTTGCATACTTAGATGATGTGTTAATCGCATCAAGTACAGAGGAACAACACCTAGAGGATCTAAAAGCAGTATTTAAGCGATTAGATGATTATGGTTAGTTTTGAACGTCGAAAAATGTGTTTTTGGCCAAACGCAAATTAATTTCCTAGGCCATACAGTTTCTAGCAAAGGGTTATTTCCTCTACCCGAAAAAGTAGAAACCTTAAAAAATTTTCCTTTACCTAACACTGTACAGGAATTACGACGTTTCTTAGCAATCTTAACCCATTTGTGCCTGGATATTTTTGCGACTTTCTTCGATTTTTGCTAATACCAGCAATACTAGATAAATTTCTGATGACAACTTCTTGAACAAGGGATAATTTCTTTTAAAATCATTATGCATAAAAATTGAAATGTCAACATCCTACTGGGTCCTGTTAAAATATTTTGTGGAGTTGAGGCTCAATAGTCGTGAATAAAGGCTAGGAGAAATAAGTTTTCAACTGATAGCGAAAATGCCGTCCCAAAAAAGGGACGCTAGGCATAAATGGGTTAAATTTCTATAATAGATTTTTGAAAGGGGCTGCCGCAATACAAGCTCCGTTGTACGAACTTTGTAAAGGCTCAAAAAAGAACGATCGCACTAAAATTGATTGGTCGGAAGACCTAATGCAAAAATTTTCGGAATGTAAAGCTCTTATTTCAAACGCAACTTTATTTGCGTATCCCGACCCCGATGCAGAACTAGCCCTAATGGTTGATGCATCGGATTTTGCGATCGGCTCTGTATTGCAGCAAATTCGCAATGAAATTGCCGAACCTCTCGTATTCTTTAGTAGAAAGCTTACTAATCCCGAAAAAAACTATAGCACGTACGATCGTGAACTACTAGCCATTTACAGTTCGGTTCGACACTTCCGATATATGTTGGAAGGTCGGATATTTACCATATACACTGACCACAAACCTCTAACATTTGCTTTTTCAAAAAACAGTAAAAGTGCATCACCCAGACAAGAAAGACATTTAGAATACATTTCGCAATTTTCCACAAATATAAAACACATATCTGGTAGCAAAAATATAGTCGCAGATTCACTATCCAGGATTGCTGGAATTTCAGAAATTAAACCACTAGACAATGTGGATTATAGGGTGCTGGCGCAGACACAGTGCGGAGATAAAGAACTGGAAGATCTTAAATCTCAATCAAACCTAATATTCAAAGAGTTTAAATTACCAAATAGTTTGAATGGTCTATTCTACATCGACTGGCAGTATAAGACCATACGTTCCAGAGCAGTTCTCTGGACCGGCAAGGAATTTTCCAAATGCTTCATAATCTCTCGCATCCTGAAATAAAAGCTGCAGTGAAATTGGTGAGCGAGAGATTCATCTGGAAATCCCTAAGGAAAGATGTAAGAAATTGGACTAGAGCTTGCATAAATTGCCAGAAGTCGAAAATACAGAAACATGTCATTTCGCCAACGGGTTCGTATCCGCTGCCAAGGAGCAGGTTCAGCCATGTGAACGTGGATATCGTAGGTCCATTACCTCCTTCCAAAGGATTTACATATTGCTTAACTTGTGTAGATAGATTTAGTAGATGGCCGGAGGTTTTTCCGATGCCAGACCAGACTGCCGAGACCGTGGCGACGATATTTTTTTATGGTTGGATAGCACGTTTCGGAGTACCCGACACTATTTCCACAGACCAAGGTAGGCAATTTGAAAGTCATCTCATTAGTAGCTTGGCAAGATATCTTGGAATGGAAAGAATCCATACCACAGCTTATAATCCGTCTTCAAATGGATTAGTAGAGAGATTCCATCGCCAGCTGAAGGATGCTGTGAAAGCGCACGCTACAGAACGATGGACTGAAGTATTGCCTGTGATCTTGCTTGGTATCAGAGCCTGTTTTAAAGAAGACATACAAGCCACAGTGGCAGAAATGGTGTATGGTTCACCTTTGCGACTGCCTGGCGAGTTCTTCAAAGACTCTGGACCAGCAATAGTTCAAGCAGAATTTCTTCAGATGTTGCGAGAGCATATGCAGAAGTTACGACCTGCATCCATGTCTCGTCATAGTGTGCCTAACATTTTTGCGCACAAAGAACTGAAAAATTGTTCGCATGTGTTCGTTGGACAAGATATAGTGCGAAAACCACTCCAGCAACCATACGACGGACCTTTCAAAGTTATCTCTCGTCAGACCAAGCACTTCACACTGGACATAAGAGGCATACAGAAAGTTATTTCTATTAACCGCCTCAAACCAGCCTACCTGCTAAATCCAGCTATTTTGCAGGATGAAAAGAAGACTCCTAATCCTACTGAAAGTCAAGGCATGACTTTGCGGTCCGGTAAGAAGGTGAACTTCTGTGACCAAGTATCGTCTAGCCGACTGGAGGGGGAGTCCTGTGGCGTCTGACCTTCATTCGCCACCAGTGTTTGTGCACCAACTGAACTGTTCCGAGAATTAACGTCGGAATCAACTCTAGCGATGTTCCAGATGCCTTTCAGTGTCTATGGTTCACGAGACTGGAGTCGAGCGCCACCTCACTTGTACTGCTGTGCAGCCAGTATGCAAATACTGTGCAGGGTATAAGATGCTTGCACATGCGGTACTCGCAGCAGCATAATTTTGGCAGTTTACCAGTTTAGCGCTAGCGTATAGCCGAGTGCAAGCCCGACCGTACTATGGCGGCTCTTGCACCGGGAACTTTATAATTTTTATTCCGATAATCTTTGTTCTAATATTTTGTTGAGTTTTAATAAAAGTTGTTACTTACTGTTTACTTCGCCTTTTAATGAAATTAATGATGATTAAGCAAAAAGGTAGAGACCTTCTGATGTAAGTCAAGTGTGGCTTCCGTAAACTAAAAGTTGGAAGACCCACACACTTTACACATCTCGTGCACGCTGAAATCTATTGATTAAAACTAACACTCCTTTATTGATTAAATTTCTTATCGGCTGATTTAAATCCTTTTACGCTAAAAAATACTCATTAAAGACAATAATTTGTTATCTCCTCAATTCCCCTCAATGCTCAGGATTCGCTATAATCTATTATACTCCATTTTTCACTAAAATCATGTCTATTTGAGAATTCTGTCTCTCCCCCACGAAAGATGCGTAGTAAGATATCCTATTACTATCACGTGACCAACGACGCTCTTAACGGAAAACGGTACATAAACATAGTCACCACAGACAACACAACGCGGGAAGCGGGAATCGTATGGCTTGCGGCAAACATGTCGTTATCAAAATATGAATTTAATAAAGAGTTTCTAAAGAGGATACCCGATGATACTTTAGAATGGTGATAATTTTACTTTATATCCGAATACCAAATGCATCTTTTTCATATTCAGAGTTGTGAAATAAATTCAACCTGAATGTGAAGATGCTTTCGGTAAAAATTTTGTTTTAATGGACATAGTTTCTTACGATTGGATTATAAAAATCTCGTCGCTCTTGTAAAACAAATGAAGTTATGATATCTTCAGTCAAGTGAGTAAGTACTATTTTACCTTTTTCATGTAAATAAATTGGGTTGCTGTTTTAATTAAATCTCACAGCTGGTTTAACCATGATTGCATTTGTGTATTCTGACTGTACTGTGAATTTGTTTTATAACTAGAGACTATAGTGAAATTATATTCTATTTATTAAAAAAATACTTTTTTTTATAGTGTATTAAGATATATGTAATGCAGGGGCGTAGCCAGAAAATTTTCATGGGGGGGTTACGACTACTGCAACTCACATATATGCACACATGTGTGTGATTAGGGAGTGAAGAATATACATTTTTTATGGCAAAAAGATCCTCATGGGGGGGGGTTATGACCCCCCTAACCCCCCCCTTGGCTACGCCCCTGATGTAATGTATTTGCCTTGATTTAAAATTTATTTTCTTGGGCTTATAATCATAGGTTACAGCTCTGATAATAAAAAATGAAGAAAACGAATAATTCAATATATTAATCAAAAACAGAAAATTTTCATAAGACACCCTTTTTCTAGCTTAAAATAATAATCTTAATTGAGTACAGATATATTAATTAAAAAGGGCTGATTTTGCAAAAACGCTCATTCTATAGCTTAAATAATAATCATAATTGAGTACAGTTATATTAATCAAAAACGGACAGACGCTACTCATTTTTGATTATTATTTAGCCTAAATGGAGCTGTTGTAGAATGCTCAAAAATTGAGAATTTTTCGCTCCATTGATTTTTGTCGATTAATGGAGCAAATTTTACTCAATCGGGAGAATGGCTGTTTGAAGTCAATAATTGAGTAAAAATATACTCCCTTTGATTATTATTTTACTCAATAGATTTAAGCGTGTGTATGGGCCTTCGCCACTATGTCACACACAAAGCGCATTTCCCAACGTGAGATGAAGCTACCAAGGAAACCTCGCTGGTGTATACCCCATTTGGTATAAAAACTGTCATTCCCCCATCTTGACGGAAGTTCCTCTGCTCTTCCTCGCGGTAACTGGGGGATCGGTTAAAAATTCGCCGCGAGTAAGGGTCACAGGGAGTAGGGGGAAAAATCGTTCCTGACACCTGTTACCCAGCTATTTTGTTACGAAAGAAAGAGTGTCCATTTTTGATCACATTTTGACCTTAGAGGTGTGCTGTATCGTCATTAGGGGTAGATCGGCGGATACGGATATGAAAACGAATAGTTTGTTTTTATATCCGTGGATACGGATATGAAACGGATGATTTTTTTCTCATATCCGAGAATACGAATACAGGAATTTGAATACGGATGACTTTGTTTGGGAATTATTAGAAGAACACGTTATCTTATTTTTAAACAAACATCTGTTTTAAAATTTAAAAGAAATTAACCTTTTCTGCTGTTATTTCGATATGTGACCCCCTCAAATCTTTCATGTGTCCCTCCGAATTTTCAGTGGTCTGGAAGCGGTGATAATTCTTCTTGAGAAAGCTAAAGTTTTCTTAAGTATGTTAAACATATGAACTGTAAGAGTAGCAATTGGGGGGCTTGTCCCCTCTCTGTCCCCAAAACTTTTTCTTTTAAACATTTATTTGACGGGTCATTTTAACCGTTCCCTTTAAAGAAAAAAAAAACAGTCTGCGTCTTGAGAAAATATTATTTAAAAAAAAAAACTATTCACTACCAGATTAGCTTAATTTAAACAAGAATATTTTATAACCACTTCGTTTAAACAATTTGTCTCATTCCCAATAGCTTGTGTTTTTAAATGCTTTCTAAGCATGAGGGTTTCTTTAAAATATTTATTTGTTTATATATATATTTAAATGCAATACAAAGTATTTTATGTAAAAATGTTTTATTTGTTGAGGGCAAGTGAATAGTATTTTCCCTTTTCTTAATAATACTCTCACAGTTTTACATCAAGTTATATTAATTGTTACAATAGATTGTTTGCATCCTTTTTTATCTGGCTGTATTTTATTCATATATGAAGTTGAATATTTGATAAGTTATCCTTCTAAATATTTATAATTCATCATTCTTGCGTATTTCAGCAAGTTTTTTTTTTCAGTTTATCTTAAAAGTTTAATAAGCTATAAGTTTTATAAAGAAGAGAGTTTTATAAGATATAAATTGATGAAATAAAAATTAATCAAGTACCTTTTACAAAGTAGTATAAATAATTTTTACTAATTTCATGACAATTAGTAAACGGCTGAAGTGTATAAGTCTAGGGTTCTGGCCTACCGCGCGGCCGTTTTCTCCAGCTGTAACGTGAATTCGGGTTAGAACCCTTCAAAAAGTCCACCGCCCAAGGCATGCTTAACTAAGCAGACAACCCTTGTGTAGATCTGCCTTAACCGCAAAACCTAAATAATTTGATATGATAATCTAAACAATTATGATAATTTACAGTGAAAGTAAAAAGTATAATATTTTTAATGTTAAATAAAAATCATAATCACGTCCAATCCCTATTATCGAGGGTATCCTAAAAACACTGACCTATGGTTTTATTCTTTAAATGTTGATCTAACAAGGAGGAGGCCCGGCCTCGGGAAAACGGATTTCAATTATCTTTTGCACAGTGGTAGTACACCATGTGAATATACTATGTGTAAAGTACTAAGACGCAATGCTCAAATACAATCGATAAAAATTAATATTAATTTCTAACCACTTCACCAAAACTCTAAATATAAGCTACGCCGTGGTATAGTTGTTAGAGCGGTGGTCTTCTACTCAGGGGTCCCAGGTTCGAATCTCGTTTTGCGCTAGCGTTTTTTTCCCTCACACTCTGTTTTTAAATACATCAATACTGGTAATTAATTCTTTCAGTCCAGTAGTTATTTTATGATATCGAATAAAATTTTCAGGAGATTAAATGTAAATAAATACCAACTTTTATTTTTTATACAGTCCTCTTAGAAAAATTCTCAATAAGTAAAATATACCCCATATATTAATCAGATGATGTAGAAAGTTTCAGATTTTCATATTAAAGGTTTACAGCTATGTTTCAATCAAAGTTGGTGAGGGACAATAAGCTTTGCAATATCAATAATAGTACAAATACAATTATTAAAACTATTATAAGAAAACTAATTAACCATTAATTAGAATCACATTTTAATAAATTTACATTTTACATTTTAAGAAATGACTTTTAAATCACTTTAAACCAGTTACATTAAAAAGGTTTTTTTTTTAGCATTTAGAAATGAAATTTTTTTTCGAAAACTTACAATTACAGTAACATTTAAATTAAAGAGTTTTTTTAAGTTGTTTTTAATTC
The DNA here is from genome assembly GCA_038373885.1 of Cheiracanthium punctorium. Classification (NCBI taxonomy): domain Eukaryota; kingdom Metazoa; phylum Arthropoda; class Arachnida; order Araneae; family Cheiracanthiidae; genus Cheiracanthium; species Cheiracanthium punctorium. Next base: position 4,562 of record JAWZYV010018792.1, on the reverse strand, counting down.
ACTTATTAATCCCATAATTTAATTTTAGAAAAAGCATCTTTATAATAAGAGTTTTAATGTTTAAATTGAATATTTTATTTCAAAAATATTTATAAGTAAATTACTGATAAATCATTCATTATTCCTAAGAATATCCATTCTGTCCTAAGAATACAAACAAATTGAACGACAAGTTTATTAAATTAATAATACAACCAATTAAACAATTTCTCTACTTTATTAATTACAAGAGAATTTTGAAATCCCGGGCATTTTTAAAGGGAACGGTCTAAATCGTCGAATCCCAAATCGTCGAATGAATTAGCAACAGATGTCTCATTAGGCTGGGGACCTAGTAACAATCCAAAATGTAAATGTGTTATCTCCTTTTCCTTCGGAGAGAGAATCTTTGCTGTCTCGGAGAGGAAGCAAGTTGACCCTGACCCTAGCTGGCCCTCCCCTCCTCGCGGTCACTTCTATGCTCGCGGTAGCTCTCTTCGGCTCGTGTCCAGCTGTCATGGAGTAGCTGTCATTTATCATCAATAATGGGGCTGAAACCGTGATCCGCCACAAAAATTACAGGGGATGTTGTCAGCAAATGAATAGTAGTAGCATAATTACTTTTTTTTTCTTTAATGATACACTATGACATATTTTAAATCTCGAGATAAAACTTCTATTCATAGATTTTTGAGGGGGGGGGAGAAGTTTTTTTTTTTTTTTTTTTTTTTTTTTTTTTAAGGAGCATTGCCTTATCCGCAGGATAAATGAAATTTAAAATGCACATATATTTACTGTTGAACATACTTAATGTTGCAAATTCAGTAATAAAATATTATTAACTTAAAAAAATTAAATACATATTTAGCATTTTTTAATTTGATTTCAAATTATAATTTAAAAGATGATTACATATGTGTGCTAAAATATTTTACTATACATATGTTTGTATAAATTTCATTTTTTTTTCTCATCCAGGTTTAATATTAGTTCATTCTATACGCCATGTTTACTCACGTAATAGTCACCCTCGAATAATTAGTCGCACCCCCGTTTTAAAGCAGAAAAAAAATCGTCAAAATGTTTTATCGGCATAAAAGTCGCAGTCACGTATATTTGACCTTCATATGTGTCTATAAAAATATTAGTGTGGAAATATAGCTCTTTTTTGTGTGCAACTGTCGAAAAGATTATTTAATATATTGCAATAATCTGGAAGCACGTGGTAAAATAGTAATGTTTTAGCATTAGAGTGAACAATATTATGTAGTAGATTTCCCATTACAATAGTCGCACCTAAATTTCACCATGAAAAATTGGCACAAAAAGTGCGACTATTACGCAAGTAAACACGGTATATTAACACCAGTTACAACTTGCTAGAGAAATTTGGTCATGCTATAGACAATTCATTAAAAATGCTTTTTGAGAAAATACGGTTTAAAGTTACCGTACTCTTTTTAAGCATAAGTTGCTTCCTAGGACACGTTGCTTCTTTAGGATGTCTTTAATTTTTTTATTAATTATTATTGTTATTATTATTATTATTTACAGGGAACCCATCTCAGACTCTAACATTTCAAAGATTTAATAAAAAAAATAAAAATCTAGTACACACCAAGTTAAGGGTTTTTCCCCTAAAAAACAGATATTTTTAATTCTGTGTGTTTTTCTACGGGGCCCTTTTTTAGGCCTCCTCCCGTAGAAAACAGTAAATACAAATAAACTATTGCTTCAAAATGTATTTAACATGAATAACTAAAAATTAAACAGCTGCAAAATTTGGTCACGCTACTATAAATAAATGCTTGACATTAGGATAACACATACAAAAATATTCTGGAACATTTTATTTGAAAAATAGGTAATGAAATTGACGATTGAAAATTAAATATTCTAATTAAAATATTTATTATCCTACATATTATCATCGAACTACGGCATTTCAATTTGTATCTTAAACAATCTCTCTCTCTACTAAATTTTACTAAGAAACTAGTTTAACACGCTGATGACAGAAATAAATATTCTTACCTTACGTTTTGAATAAATATGCGGCAAAAAGATGGTTAAGTATGCTTAAAAAAGTTATTTATCCTAACTAATATTATAAATGCGAAAGTGAGTTTGTTTGCTACGCTTTCACGCCTACACCGCTGGACCGATTGTGATGAATTTTGATATAGAGATAGATGGGAACCTGGAGACGGCTATAGGCTACTTAGAATTTTAAAGTTTTAATTACTTTTTTAATAATTAATTAAAAACGGTTTTTACGTTGCCATGCTTGGCGAGTTTCGCCCGTATAAAATGATTCATGCTTTGAGCTAACAGAAATGCTATTACTTCCATGAAGTATCTCATGCATTTGAAAATCATGAAATACCACGAAAATTATGCCAGTTTTACGCCAAATCTATCTATATCTATAATAAAAAAAATGAATGTTCTCCAGACAAATCTGCAGCAGGCAGAGCCATGGGCGCCGGCAGAATGTTTCCCAGGGGGGGGGCAATGACTACTTCAACGTATGGTTACCATGTTGGAAAGAGCAAAAAAGCAAGGGAAAACACTGCATACAAAAATGCAGGGGGGGCGATTGCACCCCCTCACCCTATGCTGCCAGCGCCCATGCGCAGAGCTTTGAAAATTTGAACATATAAACCCAAGACTTTGGTAATGTTCAACTGAGGCTTAGAATTTTGAAATTTTAATTACTTTTTTAACTATTAATTAAAAACCGTTTTTAGGTGGTCATGCTTGGCGAGTGTCGCCCACACAGAATGGTTTATGCTTTGAAATGAAGCACAAATTCTATTTGCACAATCATGTGCATTTGAAAAACATGAAATGGCATGGAAATTAGGTTAGTTTTGTTTTACGTCACTAGGGGCCAAAGCCCGTAGACTCGCTTTTCGTACAAGGCATTCGGCCCCTAATAAGGCTTATTCGTAAAAAAAGGCATAATTGACAAAACCCAAAGATTGGATTTGATAGAATATTACTTAGCTACACATTCCTTGGTTCTTGAATGTTCCTTAGAACAACTTCACAACCTATGGAACTACGGAACAGGTATTATATCTTAAGAAGAATATTTCGTGAAGATATTTGTCAAAAAAGTTTACGCGACCGATATTAGGTTCTTTTGTACGTTGGCAAGTGTCGCCAACTTCTTCGTTTAGTACAAAAGAACAAATGACCAATGACCGTACAGCCAACTGCTCGTCTGTTGTATTTTAATCGTGTTTTTGTTACTTAATAACTGAGGTTGTGGATTTTCTTTGTGACATTGTGCTTTTTTCTAGATTTTTAGTGAATAAGGAAAATTTTTCAGCATGTCACCAACTAAAATCAGCTTTTGGATATCCAACTATTCAAAGATGGAGTGTAGGCACATTCCGTTCTCCACAAAACTAACCAAATCAGAAAATCCAGTGTATTTTTCCTCGAAATGCAATTTTGTTCCATGTACAGTGTCGTCCCAGAAAAGAGCGAGCCCCCTTCCTCCCCACGCGATTTTTTTTTTCTGAAGCCCCTATAAATTGCTAATATAACTAACAAAGTTTTATGCAATCCTTTGGATTTATGTTGCAAAACAAATAAAGATTATTAATTGTAAAGATTTTAAAAAAATGAAATAAATGCTAGATTTGTAAGTTCAATTTACACTCATGTCCATAAATTAAGGATAATTCAGAATCACACAGAAATTGATCTCTAAAATAAAAATTTCACCTGTGGAATGATCACACACATCTTGAAGAAGAATATGCAAATTACAGGAAACCACCAGATGGCGTGGATGGTACGTCACAATGACGAGAGTGTAAGAAAGGGTTGGTGATGGGGAATGGTGGCAAAGAAGTAAAATTGTTCACAAGCGCTGTGAAAGCCTTTCAGTGCAAAAACCGCATAGTTATGGCACAAAGGAGGCATTTGGATGATGTTTTACGTGGCAGAATTATCAGACGACTGGAATGTGGACGTACCCAGCTGGAAGTATCCGAGGAACTTGGAATCGCCCAGAGTGTCATCTCCAGGCTTTGGCGACGATTCCAAGATGATGGTAATGTGAGTAGACGTTACAGCACAGGTCGCCCCCGAGTTACAACGCCGAATGAGGACCACTATTTGGCAGTTACTGCCAAAAGAAACAGACGGAGTACAGCATCAGACCTGTCTCGTCAGCTCTCTTCAGCTACCGGTACGACAGTTTCAAGGCAGACCGTGTACAGACGCTTAGGGCACATTGTTCTATATGCTCGTAGGCCTATCAGATGTGTTCCACTTACCGCAACTCACTGTCGCCTGCGATTAACCTGGAGTAGAGAGCATGCATTGTGGACACCGCAACAGTGGTCTTGTGTGATGTTTTCCGACGAGTCCAGGCTTAGTTTGGAGTCTGATTCTCGCCGGACATTCATCTGGAGAGCGCCAGGTACCCGTTACCACCAAGAGAACACCACTGAAAGACACCGTTACGGTGGTGCAGGATGGCTCGTTTGGGGAGGAATTATTCTTGGTTCCAGAACTGACCTGCATGTTCAGAGTGTAACGATGACAGGCCACATCTATCGGGA